>MU700866.1:44930-67842 GCA_026770625.1 Nicotiana glauca | reverse complement strand
TATTTCTTGACTTCGTCTTGTCCATCTTTACCCAGATCATTCCACCATAGATGTAACTCCAAAGGGATTTTATTCATGATTGAAAAAGGTTCATTTTGCATCGTGCTCATCCTGCACATTTATTAAGGTGATTTAATCACTTATTATGACCTTCAAAGACAATATATTTTCACAATTTTATTTTCAAAATAAAGCCCTAATTTTGCTAATACAGCCTTTTAGCACTTCAATTGAAGATTTTAGGGTTGTACTTACTATTTTAGAGAAATGACTCAAAAGTGGCCATTTTTGCACAAACAGCCTTCCGACGCCCTTTCGGGACATTTGGCTATTTTGACAAAACGACATCACTTGATTTATGACAAAATTCAAAATTTGACATTTTTGGCTGTTTTTGCAAAAATGTGGTTGGACCCGTTAAGGGTTGCCTACGTATCTAGCCCCGAAAGACGAGAATCAAACTGGCGTAGTTCGGTCAAATTATTTTTTTAGACAAACTATTTTACTTTTATTTTCTAAATTTTTTTTAGCAAAATTGAATATCCCAACTGTTTTTGAAAAAAATTCTGATGAATCAACAACTTTTAAAAAATTTTGGCACAGTTTCGGCAGTATTTAAATATCGATTTTCTTCTAAAATCAATAATTTGTTATTTTTTTTCCTCAATTCTTTTCCTAGCCGGTCAGCATGATGGCCCAAGACAAGTAAATACAACATATAATCATGATGGTCTTTTCATATTTAGGTCACTTGTCCTAGACGGACCCAACCCTTGTGTTGAGTCACCTAAGTCAGATATGATGCAAATAAACGTCCTATTTCTAGGTTCAAAACCTAGTTATTTGGTTCTAGATTGTGCAACCAAGCGGATGACTCGAGTCGGGGAGGGGGCTACGTACCGGGGACCCGTGGGATCGTCCGGCTTAGTAACTTGTCCGGCCTCTTTTCTTATTTGGGTATGACATTAACAGAATGGTGAGTCTCAACCAGTAAGCACATCCCCAGAGGTAAGAACAGAAGGGTTTTCGGCACAATTTATATACAGTTCAAATAATATCAAAGTGGTAAACATTTAGCACATTAATCATGAACATATATGGTAGTCAAATATAAATACAGCAATTTAACTGAGCTCGAATTCTTAAACCCTGAATCAAAATTCTGGGTTTCTTATCCCCAGCAGAGTCGCCAGAGCTGTCACACCTCCTTTTTTCGCTATTCATTCACACCCCGGAAAGGGATATAATAAAAGGATGGAGTTTTTCCAATTTAAGGACAGTTGGAACGGGATTTATTTATTTAAAATTCAGAGTCGTCACTTGGGAAAATAATGGTGTCCCAAGTCACCGGTTTAATCCCGAACCGAGGAAAGTTTGACTCTGTTACAGTCTGCGAACTAGAAATCCGGATAATGAGTTCTGTTAATCCGGGAGAAGGTGTTAGGCACTCCCGAATTCCGTGGTTCTATCACAGTCTCTCAACTGTTGTATTTGTTTTTATCTGATTTCTATATATTGTACATTTTTTATGTGCATTTATTAATATTGCGCTTTATCATTTTTTATAAGAATTGCAACATCGTGAAAATGTATTTCGGGCCACACCGTACCAGTACGCCTGTGGCTTTTATTACATTTTGACTTCGTTGAGATTTAGATTTGGGTCACATAAATGTGCACCCATTCTTGAGAAAGTGTATTATAAATTGCGCCTAAAACATCTACGTCTATTAACTTTGGGAAAGACCGTGAAATTCGCTAAACGGTCATTCCGAATCTAAAATTTTTATAAATGAATTTATTTGAGGGCCCCGCAATTATATCTCGAAAGCGGTGAGGCTCATCTCATTTTTCATCTCATTTTTATTAAGGCCAATCCTAGGACGAACTATATTCTCTACTTATTTTGTTCCTAGCAATAAGAAGGAAATAAATCTAAAACAATGTATCATTTTAAATGGTTGAACTTTAAAATATTTAGTGGACTATAACCCAACGAATCAGGCTCATGATGAAAGCCCAACTTTTTTTATTCATCGACTAATTTCAAATCAGATGTCAAATATGTGTAATGATTTTTAAAATGCTCTGGGCCATTGACTCGTATGAAATCGGGCTATTTTTTGTTTTTGGCTTGATTGAAGCCCAGTGTGGTATCGTGTCCTATTGCCACCGGATTAATTAAATCCAGCTTGGGCCTGAGTGCTGGACCACACGTTAGAATGTCCAGGCCCAATGGCCTGAATCAATCCAATTACTGGACCAAACGGACAAGCCCAATGGCTAACAGAACAATTTATTCTTCTATTTTTACATAATTGAACCAATATTCAGAGAAATATATGATTGAACCATTCCTGTTGGATTACTATTTTTTATTCAATTGGACACATGAAGGCTAAAATACATAAAATATATTCAGATTAAATTGCAAACTTCATTCATACTGAAGAACTTATTTTATATCCATTATTAGAACTTAATACGATTTTTATAGTTGAATTAGTCTAAGCACATCACGGCTATTAACAACATTCGAATCAAATAAGAGCATGCTTTCAAAATTTAAAACCATCTAATACAAAATTAAAGCTAACAAATACATTTTTTGAGATTTTCGTTACATTCTAATAGTTCGTAACTGTTGAAGATCCAGAAAATTTAACTAGAATAAATTTTAACATTGCTTCCAATTTACTAATCTCTAATCTAATATAGATGTCCTACTACTAACATACCTCAAATGTAATTATTTCTACAATAATTAAACTAAACTACTGTAAAATCCAACAGTCCGAGTCCATACAGTCCAGTTATACATGTTAATGACTCCTAATGAACACGAATATACTAGTTCTATATTGATAAAAATAGAAATAACAGTAAACTAATAGGAACAGTCAAACAACTTCATTTTTTCAAACTTGTGATTACATACTCCAGTATTAGAAGTGTACCTGGAAGTAGGATGAAAATTGATGAGAAAACTAAGATGAAAGAGGGATCAATAACCACAACAACAAAGCAATCAGTAAACAGAGCTTCAGCACCCAAATCCAAATCACGTAGAACCCGAATCAACAGATAAAATGCCAAATGCAAGAGAATTTCAGCTTGAAATTGAGTCGAAATCAATGGAACAGTATTACTGTATTGTAGAATTTTGAGAATTTTTCTAAGGATGAAAACTATGAAACTCGAAATTTGCAGAGATATAGAAGTGCTTTCATATTCCCAGAATTTCCAAACTTATTCAAAGTGGCCTAATGAGGCCTATTTATAGAACAAAAATGGGAGGGAAATTTGAATTTAGTATACTCAGTTTCTACCCCCCTCTTATGACTCATTTATCAGATAACTACACTTATTTTATTTAAAAATACACTAGAACCCCTTCTAGAGGGTTCTAGTGGAATCTTCCCTATTCCATAACCCTTAATTGTCTAAACTGCCCTCACTTGCTTTCAATTTTCACCCAATTGCCCTTTTGTTATGCCCGTAATACCCTTTACTCTTAACTTAATTACCCATGAACCAAACAGGATTCCCAATTATACCCCTACCCCCTTAGATTTATTACAGCGTACCCATTAGCCTTCCCCAAATTAACCCTGCCTTTTCTCTTATTTACCCTTTAACCCCCCATATTAATCAGATACCCAGAAATCAAAGTCAAAACTCTTAATTAATCCACAAAATTAACCAAATAATCATTAATTTTAACAGATAAAATCAAATCAGAATCTAAGTAGTCAATTAATGAGATTCAAGAGAGCATTTAAACAGATGTAGAATCTAATTAACAGAAAACGTAGTTACTAATCAGATTTTGTCAATTAAAACCCTAAAAATCTAAGTATGACATTATGAAACAGCAAAAAAAACTTACGATTTTTACCAAGAACTATTCAGAGAAGTGAACAAAAGCAAGGGATTTAGATACTTAACTTTATTTTTCCTTCTCTTCTTTTTCTTTTCTTTCTTTCTTTCTTCTGTTTTTCCTTTACTTCATTTTTCTTGATTTTCCAGAACCTTTGAAATTTTGGATATCGTTTCTTCGGATTTTTATTCTCCGGCAGACTTGTTGAGTCTCTTTTTGTAGAAAAGATTCTTAGGCTGGATGTTTCGGGGTGTCTCAGAGTGGTTCTTGAAAAAATGTTCGCCGGAGTAGAGGAGATGGAGAAGGCCTTATGGTGTTAAAAGAGTGGTTCTTGAGAATACCTTTTGAAAGATTCGAGGGTTTTTGGGTTTATTCGAAGATAGCTAGTTATATGGGGTGAAAGAGGAGATGGAGAAGGCCTTATGGTGTTAAGGGTGGGTTCTGAATCGAAAGCCGTGTTCGCCGGAGTAGAGTTCCAGCGACACCTTTTGAAATATTCGAAGGAAACTAGGGGGTATCGAAGGACACTGGTTATGGGGGTAAAAGAGGAGATGGAGGAGGTTAGATGGTGTTAATGGTGGCTTCATTAGAGATGGTGGTGTTCCCCGCCGGTAGGTTTCCGGCGGGTGTTTTAGAGAAACCTAGGGCGGCTAAGATTTTCAAGTGAAGACGAAGGGTGTAAAAAATGAAAGAGATGTAACACTTTGATATATTTAAAACCCTTAAGGATCTGAGACCAAACAACACCGTCCCATTTAAATGGTCATTAAATCGTAGCCATTGAATTGATTAGATCAATGGCTCAAATTAATTTTAGTACACGACGTCGTTTCAATTAAGTGATGGCCATCATTCCTGGTCATTTGATCAAAGCCTTCAACGGTCCAAATCTATTAATACCTAAACGATGTCGTTTTGGAATAACCTAAGGCAGACCGCATGCCATTCCTTTGGGCCTGGGGTACTTATTTGATTATCAACTTAATTCGATCGGAAATGGCAGTCAAAAGAGGGATGATAGAGACACGGAATTCGCGTGTCTTTATTATCTAATAGAAATTATAGAGACACGGAACTCGCATGTCTCTATTATCTAATAGAGATGAGTTCCGTGTCTCTATTATCTAATAGAGATAATAGAGACACGGAACTAGCATGTTCCTATTATCTAATAGAGATGATAGAGACACAGAACTCGTGTGTCTCTATTATCTAATAGAGATGATAGAGACACAGAACTAGCATGTTTCTATTATCTAATAGAGATGATAGAGACACGGAACTCGTGTGTCACTATTTTGATGAGGCTCCGATATTAACAAGGTAAGGGTTGGGCTCAAGTAAATATCTTCTTGGCCTGTGTTGTTTGGATCTGTTTGAGCTTGGACGGCTAAGGGTATTTTGAGCCCAAATTTGCATTATATTTTCTCTTTGTCTATTTTAATTTTTTGTATTTTCACCTTCCTTTTGTATTTTATGTATCTTTATTTGTATTTTGTATTTCGTCTATTATTTTTAAATTCTAAGAAATTATTTAAAATCAAAAATAAATGGAAAGACCAATTTTGTCATTTTCTTTAATTTTGCTCTAAAACAAATTGCTACCTAATTAATACTAAGAATGAAATAATAAATGCATATTTTGTATTTTTAACATGAGTTATTATGCAACTAATTAATACGATAAAAATGCAACAAAATTCCTAAACATTATAAAATTATTTAATTTGAAACTTTTGGAATAATTTTCTTAGGGTAAAAATCACGTGCTCACACTCCTTCCTTCATTGGGGGATCTACCCCTACGGCCTGTTTTCTCCAACAGAAGTCGTATTTCCTGAAACTCTCCACAGGTTTCTTCTCCAACTTTATCAATGATAAATGATCTGGAATGATTTGCAAATTATACTGGAAGTGACCGCAAATGCTTGTGCCAAGTCATCCCAGGTGTACCACATACCATGGTCTTGGCGTGTGTACCACTCCAATACAGACCCGCTCAAACTCTGACTGAAGTACGCCATCAGCAACTCATCTTTTCTGCTTGCTCCTCTCATCTTACTGGAAAATCCTCGCAAATATGGCACTGGATCACCATGCCCATCATACAGATCAAACTTAGGCATCTTGAACCTAGCTGGCAACTGAACATCTGGAAACGGGCATAAATCCTTATACGCCACGCTGACTTGGCCACCCAGACCCTACATATTTCGGAAAGATTGCTCTAGGCTTTTTACTTTGTGAGCCATTTCTTCCTGCTCGGGATTCTTGTTCTATTTTTCGTGTGCTTCTGGGTTATCTGGCCAAAGAGGGAATGTGTAAGGTTCAGTTGCTTTGAAGGTGGGTTCAGGAGGATAATACTGATGATCCTGATTTTGGAACACGGGTTTACTGGAAGATCCGTGGAGTGTGGCTGGTGGAGGTGCCACGAAAATAGGGGTAATTGGTGGTGGAGGGTATGGGTTTGTTTTTGGCATTTGGGGTGTCCGGGAGGTGGTTGTTTGGTGTTGTTGATATGTAGGAAAGTTGAGTGATGATTCCGAAACGAACTGTTCCGGAGATTGGGCGGGTGTTGGGAGAAAAGTGGGGTTAGCAGGATATGGTGGTGCTGGCTGACCGCTTGTCCAAGTTTGGTACATCTCGGCCATCTGTTGTTTCAATTTGTACACCTAATCCTTCATATCTTGTACATCTACCTACTCTACCTCAAGGTATCCATCTCTATCATGGCTAGACATTATTTCTGGTATCGGTCCCTTATATCTGGTCTGATAGTGGTATTGTGCTAGTGCGCACTAAGTAAATTAACTGCTTGAAATTTCTGGGATAAAATCAACAAACTTATTAGTTTTCAGATTTTAACATACATGCAATCGCACGTTAATATGCCATGCACCTAGGCAGTTTAACCATTTCTATCATGACATTCGCTTTGCTTGCATGCGTCATTTCAGCCTTTAATAGTTGTGCCCCTCTTTTGGTGCCTCTCAAATTTTTTTTATTCTCATTTTGTTTATCTTTTTTTTCTTTTCCTTGTTTTAAGGTGGTTGAATCTTATGTGGATTGCCTACGTATCATGACCCCGCATGAATCAGACCGAGCGTAGTTCTGGCCATGTGAAGTACGTGGTAAAGTATTTTTCACACAAACCACTGCTTTTATTAAAACTCTTGAACAAAGTTTACAGACTTTAAATAAGAACAAAACAAAACTTAAAGAACTGACTAACAGAACCAAAATGATTAAAAATACATCAATGCTTTAAATTTTCCTGCGGCCCGTGAGGCATCATTCAGCCTTGCCGCGGACCTTGATGCGAGATCCTTTTGCAACCCTTTCACTTATTCCATGATCTGGCAGACATAAATCATTATCGCAGCAAAGAAGGTGGTACGGGTCATATCCTCACATGCTAGGCACTTCATGGTGATGTAGTGCCCGATATCTTCGATTATTCTCCTGATTCTGTCCCTTTCCACAAGCAATTGCTCTATTCATTGGTTCTGCATCCCCAACACTCGAGCGTTGTGGAAGAGTTTATCTTGAAACTCCTTCATCTACTTTTCCATTTGTGCCATTAGGTCATAGCAGCGCTCCCTATCTGTCCTGGCATCTCTGGCTTGCCTGACCACCTAATCTTCGAGATTGACTATTCTTTCTCTCATGTTGGTGATTGTCCCCTCATAATCTCTCTTTATTTGCTACATATGAAGCGCCCGCTGCTCTGCGCCCTTTTCTATCTTGCTCGGATCCTTGTTAGAGTTGCTTCCAATTTTTCCAAGTCCTTTTGACATTCGAGGGCTTTCTTTTCCAAACTGTTTATGAGTTCTTCATTAGCCCTGCTCCTTTTTGGCTTTTTTGCAGTTGTCTTCATCTTTTGAATCTGGGCTTGGAGTGCTTGCTTCTTTTATACCCAATTAACCCTTTCCTACTCGAAATCAGCCTGTTGTATGTCCATGGCCATTTCTAGTATTCACTTATCCTCTTGTAAGGTGTCAATACGAGATTGGAATTCTCGTGTCACTTCCCTTTTAGCATTCCTAACTCTGGACTCTATCTCTTTTTCCCAATCGAATGCATACTTTATGGACCTTTCGGGTCTTTGCGCGGGCATTGCCTGGTTGTGAAACCACTCGATGTATGCAAGGCTTACTTCCCATCGTTCCCAGTCTGCTACCATTTCATCCATATCAGAAAATTGACTACCAAACCAAACCTTTTGTGCATAAGATTCTTTTAGGGGCTCCTCTTTTGTGAATTCCCATACGAATGGACGCATGTCCTCAGTCGGGGGCCTCTTTTGTTTTCTCCCTAGCTGACGCATGACGTGTAATGGAGTGTATGACTGGAAACCCCTGAAACCCATGAGTATGTAGAATGGGCGATATGTCGACATATGCATGACCTTAGCAGAAGGGAACCAATAATAGTTCCAAGTGAGTTTATCCGCCTCTAATGAACCAAGTAATTCCCCCCATACCCTCACTACATTTGGAAGATTACAGCTTGCAGCCCTGCTTGGATGGCAACGAATGTAATTCAGCCAATTTTCCTTGAAATCTATCACTAGCAGGTGATGATAAAGATGCTCTATGAACCACATTTACAGCAAAATGTTGCATCCTTCGAAGTAATCTCCACCTTCCCAGCATTGGGTCAATGCTCGAAAAATGTCCCCCAAAATCATAGGAAGAATGGTATGCGCTTCGCTACTTTGTAAATACGAGACTACTATCAATAATCGAATTCTGATGCGCCCATTACGCTCTGGAAATACCAATGTCCCTAGAAATGAAATCATGAATGCGAAGATTCTCAAGTCCCTCCATGCGTCGTAACTTGGCTGGTTCACGAATTCTGTGGTTGTGAATTTCTCAAATCCTTTCTCGTCTCCAAACGTGTCATATAGGTATTCTAATAGAACCTAGCTTTCGTTTAAGCAACCCATTGGTATTCGATGAAGGCATAGTTTCTTCAAAAAGTTGTTCGCACCCACTTTCCTTGAAGCATCAGGCTTTTTCCTATGAAGGTCTCTCCCAAATCCCGTGAAACCACCTAATTCTTCCAACGTGGGTGTCATTTCACAATTTTTGAATCTGAAGACATTGTTTTTTGGGTCCCAAAAACCCACCAAAGCCTCAATCAAATCCCTGTTAGGCTGAATTTCCATGATGTCTGTGAGGAACGTGAGGTGTTTAAAAACTTGATTTTGTTCCCATGTATCAAAATTAGCCCACCAATTACAAAGACTGCTCGGGGTCTTATCTCGGATCATGAACATAGGAGACACTTCGTCCCTGGCCCTTTTCTGGCAACTTCTTTGCGGAGAAATCATGATGATCCTAAAATTAAAAATAAACAATTAAGACTCTCCTAAACCATATACAGACTATGATCATTTTTTTTCTTTTTGTATGAAGAGAAAATCATCATTTCTTCACGCTTTTTTATAAAAATATCCGGTCTCGTCAATACGGCCTTTCAGCACTTGAAGAAGATTTAAAGGTTGTGTTTTGCTAACCGGAAAAAGTTTTAAGAAACGACTATAGGTAGTTGTTCTTGCAAAAGAGCCCTCCGGCACCCTTTTGTAGGCGTTTGGCTAATTTATCCAATAATGGTGTTACCTTCATTTATGACAAAACAAAGACATTTATTTACCCCTAAATTTAATATTTTCAAAAACTAATTGAGCATGATATGGGTTTCCTACGTATCCCACATCCGGTGAGAATCAAACTTACGTAGTTCAGCCAATAAAACAAACTACATTGGAAAACAAAACATTTTTTTTCAAATAATTGGTAAATAAAACGAATTATTTTTTTCAAAACAAATCACATTTTTTTATTGGCCAATAAAGCAGACTATTTTGTAAATATTTTCTTCATTTTTCGGTGGAGAATAAAACATCTATTTTGAAAAATAAAACTCTTTTCTTTTTTTCATTTATTTTTTCTAAAAATTCGGTAGAGTCTCGGCACTACTTGGACATTTATATTTTCAAAACTAGTGATTAACTCTCTTAACCATGTACACTGTTGTTTTTCCTCTCTCTTTTTTCATTTTCCCCAATATTTAAAAGCCGGTCAGCATGCAATTCCGAAGAAGATAAATGCACAGGTAGCAAGTAAGATGCATCAGGATGGTCTTTTTCGTTTCGGGTACACCTGTCCTAGACAGACCCAACCCCTGTGTTGAGCCTCCAAAGTCAAATGCACATGATGCAAACAATCGTTCCTACTAGGGATCCGACATGAGGCTTTGTTATTCTAGGTTAAAATCTTAGTGGAGAAAGTATCTGGACTGGATTACTTGAGCGGACAACTAGAGCCGAGGAGGGTCAGTGTACCAGTAGCATTGCTTTCCATCTTAACTGGTGGTGCTCCCCGCCTAAAACATGCGTGATTAAAAATCCTTCACCGGGTGTCAAGCACGTCGGCTATCTCAAAGAAAGCAGGCTATGTCAAGCAAATGCCCAATTTTAATTTCAAGAAGACTTAAAGGGGGTGCGTGAGAAGACAGTTTATATACATAGTTCAAAAATTATCAAAGCGATAAAAAGCAACATTTAGCACATTTAAGTCAAAACATCAAATAAAAAATTAGATAATAAATAAGCGAAATACAATAATTATTCCAAGCTCGAATTTCTAACCCTGAACCAGTGGTTCTGGGTTATATTCCCCAGCGGAGTCGCCAGAGCTGTCACACCTTCCTTTTGCGCTACCGGCAGCTCGAAAGGGCGTAATAGAGGGCGTTTTTTCCAATTAAAGGACAATCACAACAGGATTCATTTATTAAGAGTTGGAGTCGCCACTTGAGAGATTTATGGTGTCCCAAGTCACCGGTTTGAACCCCGAATTGAGGAAAAAGTTGACTCCGTATTACAGTCTACGAATCAGAAATCCGGATAAGGAATTCTGTTAACTCGGGAGAAGGTGTTAGGAATTCTCGAGTTCGGTGGTTCTAGCACGGTCTTTTAATAGCTATATTCGGCTTAATTATCTGATTTTATAACATGCTTTAACTTATGTGCAAATTTTAATTTTTTAACCGCTTTTATTCAATATGTATTTTTAAAGGAAGGTTGAACGTCGCTTAAACCGTGCTTTTGGATCGCGTCACATGAAATGCACCCGCAATCCTAAGCACACTTTATTCAATATTTTGGGATTTGATTTGGGTCGCATGAAATGCACACCCGAGTTTAGGAATGTAATTTTATTAAAATCGCGTCTAAAGAGTCTAACGCGTTATTAGTTTTTTGGAAGGCCGTCAAATTAGCTAAACGGCTCGTCCCGAATTTCTAAGTATTTTAATGACCAATTATTGAGGGCCACGCAATTTTGTATTTTATTGGACGAGGCTTGTCACACCTCATTTTTCCGAAGCTTTATCGGCTCGTACTACACCCCAGGAAGAGATATAGTAATAAAGGAGTTTTTTCCAATTTAAGGACAATCGAAACGGGATTCGTTTTTTTATTTAAGATTCAGAGTCGCCACTTGGGAGATTTATGGTGTCCCAATTCACCAGTTTGAATCCCGAATCGAGGAAGGGTTTGACTCTGTTTAACAGTCATGAACCAGAAATCCGGGTAAGGAATTCTGTTAACCTGGGAGAAGGTGTTAGGCACTCCCGAGTTCCGTGGTTCTAGCACGGTCGCTCAACTGCTATATTTGGCTAGAATATTTGATTTGATACATGTTATCCTATTTATGCAATTTTAGAATTAATTACTACTTTTGTCAAATTGTTTTATTTTTAAAAAAGTGACCGTCGTTTAAGAACATGTTTTCGGATCACGTCACATGAAATTCACCCGGATCCTCGACATATTCTTATTCAATATTTTTGGATTTGGATTTGGGTTGCATGAATTGCACACCCGTATTAGGAAGGTAATATTATTAAAAATCGCGCCTAAAGCGAAAAACGTGTTATATCTTTGGGGAAGGCCGTGAAATTTGCTAAACGGCCCGTCCCAAATTTCTAAGTATTTTTATTAAATAATTAATGAGGGCCCCGCAATTGTATTATATTTGGCGAGGCTCGTCCCATTTTTATTTATTAAGGCCCAACTAAAGTAACTAAATTTTCTATTTGTTGTCTCTAAAGTTTAATTAATCCGTGGATATAAATTTGAACTCTTACTTCAAGTCCGAGCTCAAACAAGAGGGAATACCTTTTAGCTTGAGCCCGCTACCTAATTAGAATTCCAATTTCTATATTCGCGAATTAATTCCCTATACTCCTATTATAGCCTTAATATTTATTCAACATGAGCAAACAATTTGGGCTTCGAGTTGAAGCCCTCATTTGAAAAAAAGGTAACACCTCTTAGCTCAAATGCACTACCTAACTCAATGGCCTAAATATCTATTTCATTTCAATCAGATAGCATTTCAAAAATGAATTGCTACGTCAGTGCAACAGTGAAATAACTCACAGCGACAGCCTCCATTGGATATTTCAACAATAACCATTTTATGGTGATATCCATGTTTAGTCTTCATTATTAGCCAATAAATTAACTTAAATCCACAACTTACACAAACGAATATCTATTATGAATTAAATAGCCAGAACAGATTTGAAATGTAATAATTTCAAACTATAGCAAAACATGACAAATAGAATCATGTTCATATTATAGCCCCACATCCGCATGAACCAAAAAACAAAAGGGACTACCTGGAGTGTAATTCTATCGCTCCAAAAACCAATTAAAGACACAACTAAATAATTCACAGACTCAACGACATAAACAACGACCAAATGATCCAACAAATGAGTTTGATTGAGTAGAAGTCTCGAATACAAATGTGAGGTTTAACAAGCAAATCCCAGCAGTAAAATTCCAATCGAAATCAATGTTCCAAAGATGAAACCCAACCTAAATGGGAAGAGTGATAAGGGCTAGTGCCTGAATCCGAAAATCTAAACCCAAATATTACTTGAAATTTCAGAGAATTGAAGTAAAGGAATAGATGTAAGAGTAATGTCACTTGTATGTGTGAGTGAGGGTACAAACTTCCTATTTCAGTGTTAGCAACTTGTTACCACATTCTTCTTAAAATAGAGTTTATATTGTTCTTCAAATATATTTTGACGAACTAATTACGAATTCGAAAAATCAACTCCCACAAAATCTAACGAGCATTTACCGAACAGAATTCATACACAAAACACTCGATCATAAATCCAACTCAGTTATTAGTTTTTGAAACAAAATTGAAACAGAAATAGGCACCAGAGATATATACAAACAGAGTATCAACTTCTGATTAGTCTAATCGCAGAAATTACATTAACTGACATAGAATCATGGTTACATCCGAAGATCAACACAGCTTTAAATGAATCGGCAAAATCGAACCATAATCTCGGATCGAAACTCAATGACAACTCTCTAATGATTAAAAATATCTGTTTCAACTCAACTCCAGTTTTGGAAAAATAGAGCTATAGGAACAGCTCAAATGTAATTCACGTTTGAATTCAAAATCGAAGCTAAAAATCAACTAAAGTGTGTTCCTTAATATCGATGAACTACGATAAAATCAAAATAACAATCTGAATAAAAAATCGAGTAGAATGACAAAACAGGGCAATCACCCAAGCAGAACAAATCTGTATATGTATCATATGAATAGTGCGGACGAAAAGAATCAATCGTTGAGAAGAATCATCCAATAGAACCAAACGGAAACAAATTATAGTATATTGACATTCGAGCACGAAAAATGAAACAGAATATAGAACTAAACTTGAAACATCAATAGAATTTCACAACTACAATTCATCTTCAATTAAAATCACACAATAGGGGAACGAAATGAACCTGTTGAAGCTAAAATAACAGTAGGAGATTCAACGATAACTCAACTTCAAGTTCCAGAATCCAAATGAGATACAACTTCGAAATTGGACAGAAATGTTATAACACAATTGAAATTGGAATTAGAAGAAGGTCGCTCAATCGAAAACTAAAACCCTACCTCTTTCTCTGAATTTTTCTCCGTGATTTTCACTCGTTCCCTCCCAAATCTTCCTCTCTGAATCTCTCCCTCTAAAATCTCCTAAGGAATCCTTGCTCTTCTCCTCTAAATAGCCTTGAAAATTTTCTGAAGCCTGTTGAATGTGAGGAAGATAGAGACACGTGATTTTCGTGTCTCTATATAATGTAGGGTCTGATAGTTTTAAGATGAATGGGTAGGCGGGTCGGGTTCAGGGCGTGGGTCAGGTTTAGTAGTGGGTTGGGCTCATTTAATTTCAATTGCTTTTTGGGCTAAATTAGTCCAATTAGCCCAATTCTTATTTTGTACTATATATTCTTGTATTGTATTTTGTATTGTATTTCTATATTTCTTTTCTTTTATGTTTTTGTAATTATTTTTTATAATTTTATTAAATTGTTAAACTAATTAAATTCTAGAATTTATTTAATATTTATTTTATAGGAATTTTCAATTAAAACATTAAGATGCTATATATATATATATATTTTTTTTTTCTTTAATTTATTTCCAAAATGCATTAATACTAAAAATGAAAAAAAATCCTAATGCATATGCATATTTTGTATTTTTAATATGAGTTATTATGCAACCAATTAATACGAAAAGATGTAACAAAATCCCTACCAATTGTAAAATTAATTAATTTAAAACTTTTGGAATATATTGCTTAAGGCAAAAAATCACGTGCTCACAGCTGCCCCTCTTTGCCCTGAAACACGAAGAGTTTTCGTGCAAAGACAAGTGAGCGGAACTGAGAGATTTTTACCCGTTCGCATATTCCTGTGTAAAGCATTTTGAAAAGTTTGACCGCACCCTGCTTCAAAGATTGCCTACATATCCTGGGCTAAACAGGAATCAGGTCATGTAGTTCAGGAGTGTCTGGTAGCATGGGACTACCAGGAGTTGTAATTTCGTTGTTGTTGCTGTTGTTACCACTTGCTACAGTTACCACTTGCTGACTCCCTTATTACAGCATGGTAAAATAAAAGAAACTAGCCTAAGCTATGGTCTATGAATTACAGAAATCCTATCTATGTCTGGTATGTTGAGTTCTTGTATTGCCTTGATCTTGCATCTTGTATTCTTTCAATGGAATTCTGGTTGTTGCCTTGACTGTGTTTTGAAATATGTGTCCATTCTTCAGGTGGACATCCTGCTGGTGATTGCTTGAAAAAGTATTCCCTTGTTCTCCAGGTGGGCTCTTGCTTGCGATTACTTGAGAAAGTATTCCCTTGCTCTCCAGGTGGGCTCCTGCTTGCGATTACTTGAGAAAGTATTCCATTGTTCTCCAGGAGGGCTCCTTCTTGCGATTACTCAAGAAAGTATTCCCTTGTTCTCCAGGTGGGCGCCTGCTTATAAAAATAGACAAACGTAGAAAAATTTTTGTCCCAGTATGGTGACTGGACATATCATGTTATCATATGTTATAATTCAAAGTTAGAATTTAGATTATACTTCCCTTGTTCTTCAGGTTGGCACCTGCCTGCTAGGTTGCAAATGTATTCCTTTGTTCTTTCTTGCTGAACTTTGAAAATATATTCCCTTGTTCTTCAGGTGGGCGCCTGCTTGCTGAAGCTTGAAAATGTATTCCTTTGAATATTATTGCTTTCCCTTAAAACTTGAACTGTCCTTCCTTGTTCTCCAGGTGGGTTCCTGATTGCCGAAAACTTTCTGTGTTCCCTTGTTATCCACATTGGTCACATTCACTTTAAAGTGATTAGTAAGAATTTGAATCTTTTGTCCCTATTCTAATCAAAGAACAATTTGTTAGTATAAAATGGTGGTTAGCTGCTGGCATTCTTGTTGGCCATGCTCCCACTTCTGAACTTTCTCCGACTTGCTTCTTTGAACTTGTTGTGTCTTGCTGTGATTTCCCGGCTAACTTTTAAACTTTATGATCTTGATGACCCGACTGTTTTCCTCATATTACTGACTTGGTGTTTCTTTTCCCTTTTCTTGTGAACTTTTGCTTCTTTCTCCAATCATCTGATTACCCTTTTTGATGAGATTTACATTGATCCTTCACGTTTCACTGTCATTTAATAAGTCATGATCTCATTATGCCATATAACTGGGAAGCTGGTAGTTATCTTTGACTGAAAATGTCTTATAGATAGATTTCAAGAAAAATAAAATGCAATGACCTTGAAGTTTTGAGAATAGAAAAACTCTGAAAAGAGAAAAAGGATAGGACTTATCTGAGTGGGAGTTCTGATTCCATTTATCATGCCATGCATTTTGGATTAACCAACCTAGTCTGTCCAACCAAACGACTGTCAACTGCCCCATTTGATGTTTCATATTTCACAACTCGATCTTCACCGAAACCCAACCTCGCTTGTTTTGCCACTTTTTCAACACAAACTTCTACCATTTGCCCATTCTGAAAATTCATTTTCGTCTTATGGTGCCCATGAGGATTTTCACCAATAAGACTCTCTCATTTTTATATCTCTCAACTCACATCGCCTTACGGTGCCCGTGAGGGTTTTCACCAATAAGACTCTCTCATTTTCATATCTCTCGACTTATATCGCCTTACGGTGCCTGTGAGGGTTTTCACCAATAAGACTCTCTCATTTTTATTTTTCTCAACTCACATCTCCCTACGGTTCCCGTGAGGGTTTTCACCAATGAGACTCTCTCATTTTCATTTTTCTGATATTCTGATACCCGAGTGTTGTCCACAACATGATTCAGCTTACATGCTTGTATTGCCATTTCTTAAAATTGATCAGAAGGTCTTTCTTTGGATAGTAATGTGGCTTTTAGATAGGTTTAGAAAGAAGGGTATAAAGGCTCAAAATATTTCAACGTGGGCTCAAAAAGTTACAACTTTCAGAATCATATCTTCCACAACAAACATAACTTCTGCCCCAGTTTCATTCTTTGGGGATTCTTGGACTTTTCTTTGGTTGTGACTGAATCTAAGTGGGGCTGCCTACGTACCCTTTCGGGATCAAGTAAAACGTAGTTCGGATCATAAAATCGCTTCATTATTGCGATGTTTCCTCCCTTCCATTTTTTCTTTTCTTTTCTTTTCTTTCTTTTCTTTTCTTTCTTTTCTTATTTTCTTTTCTTTCTTTTCTTCTTCTTTTTTTTCTTTTCTTTTTCTTTCCTTCTTTTGTTTACTTTATTTCCCCGCTCAATCCTTGATTTTTGTTTATTGATTCCGAAAGAGGGATATGAAAGAAAAATATAATAAGGCTCAAAGGGATAGCAATGGATAACGTGTTTGGATAGTAGAACAAAATGTCTTCATCATTTCAATCTCAAAATATGTTAAATACAATCAGATACATAAAGATAAAGAAATCATACATTATATCTCTTGACTGCATCAGAATTGATAGCCATTTCTACACATTTCCCTTCCACATCTGTTAGATATAATGCTCCGTTGGATAACACTTGTGATACAAAAAATGGCCCCTACCAGTTAGGAGCGAACTTTCCTTTTGCTTCTGCACAATGAGGTAGGATGCGCCTTAATACCAATTGTCCGACATCAAATTTTCGTGGATGCACTTTCTTATTATAAGCTCCGGCCATTCTCTATTGATACAATTGCCCATGACATACTGCTGCCAATCTCTTTTCATCAATCAAACTCAATTATTCCAGAGGGGTTTTGACCCATTCATCATCATCAATTTCTGCCTCTGCATTGATTCGAAGGGATGGTATTTCAACTTCTGCAGGTATCACTGCTTCCGTGCCATACACCAATGAATAAGGAGTTGCACCTACCAAAGTGCAAACAGTAGTGTGATATCCTAACAAAGCAAATGGTAATTGCTTATGCCACTGCCTCGATCCTTCCACCATTTTTCGAAGAATTTTCTTAATGTTTTTATTGGCTGCTTCAACTGCTCCATTCTCCTTAGGACGATATGGTGTGCAATTTCGATGTGTAATTTTAAACTTCTGACATGTCTCTGCCATCAAATGACTGTTAAGATTGGCCCCATTATCTGTGATAATCACCTTCGGAATTCCAAACCGGCAAATGATGTTTGCATGTACAAAATCAACCACTGCTTTCTTGTTTACCAACTTGAATGTCATTGCCTCAACCCATTTAGTAAAATAATCAATGGCAACCAGAATAAACCTGTGCCCATTAGATGATCCTGGCTCGATCGACCCGATGACATCTATAACCCAAGCAACGAAGGGCCATGGTGCCGACATTGTATGCAACTCGGACGGTGGAGAGTGGATCAAATCTCCATGTACCTGGCATTGATGGCACTTGCGCACAAAGCTTATGCAATCTCGTTCCATAGTAAGCCAGTAATATCCTGCTCCAAGAATTTTCTTTGCTAGTACATATCCATGCATGTGTGTCCTACAGACTCCCGCTTGTACTTCGGCCATAATCATTGTAGCTTGATTTGCATCCATACACCTCAACAAAGCAAGGTCTGGGGTTCTTTTGTACAAAACCCCTCCGCTAAAGAAAAATCCACTTGCCAATCATCTGATAGCTTTCTCTTGATCCCCCGTGGCCTGTGCCGGATATACCCCCATTATTAGGTACTCTTTAATATCATGGAACCACGGCTCACCATCAAGGTCCTCTTCTACTGTATTACAATAAGCATGTTGATCTCGGACCTGAATTTGCAATAAGTCCACATAAGCCTTGTCCGGATAATATAGCATTGATGCCAGAGTGGCCAAAGCATCAGCAACTTCATTATGGATTCTCGGAATGTTCTTGAATTCTATGGACTGAAACCGCTGACATAGTTCATGTAGACACTGCCGGTATGCTATGATTTTTAAATCCCGTGTTTCCCATTCTCCTTGAATTTGATGTACCAAGAGATCTGATTCACCCATGACCAAAATCTCTTGGACACCCATATCTATAGCAATTCTCAACCCCAAAATACATGCTTCATACTCAGCCATATTGTTGGTGCAAAAGAAACGGAGTTGAGCTGTGACAGGATAATGTTGTCTTGTCTCTGAAATAAGTACTTCTCCTATTCTGATGCCTTTGTTGTTAGCAGCACCATCAAAAATCAACTTCCATCCTGGCTTTTCATCTTGTTCCAGCTCATCAATGTACATTGATTCCTCATCAGGGAAATATGATTTCGACGGTTCATATTCATCATCAACTGGATTCTCATGTGCCACCCAAGTCAAAGCACAACATGTCCTCTCCAATTGAGTGTATTTTACCTCGTATGATGTGAATTTCTTGTTGAGGTAATAAATTGTCTGCTCTTTCTTTCCCGTAACATCATGCTGCCCCAGTACACAGCCGAAAGAATTATCCAACACTGTCAAATAAAGGATCAGAGGTCTTCCTGGCTCAGGCGGAACTAATACAGGTGGATTGGCCAAGTACTCCTTGATTTTGTCAAATGTAGCCTGGCACTCATCTGTCCATTTAACTGCAACATTTCTTCAACAATTTAGAGATAGGCTAGCAAGTTGACGTAAGGTGAGCAACGAACCTGCTGATATAATTCAACCTGTCGAGCAAACTCATCACTTCTTTCTTGCTCTTTGGTGGAGGCAATTCTTGAATGGCTTTGATTTTAGATGGGTCCAATTCAATACCACGTCGACTCACCACAAACCCTAACAACTTTCCTGACGGCACTCCAAAAGCATACTTTGTTGGATTGAGTTTGAGATTGTACCTGCGAAGCCTCTGAAAAAACTTCCTCAAGTCTTTAACATGATCATACTGCTTACTGGACTTGATAATTACATCATCCACATAAACTTCAATCTCCTGATGTATCATATCATGGAACATGGTGGTCATCGCCCTCATGTATATTGCCCCTGCATTTTTCAGTCCAAACGGCATCACCATGTAACAGTATGTTCCCCAAGGTGTGATGAATGTCGTCTTTTCAGCATCTTCCTCATCCATCAGAATCTGGTGGTAACCCGCATAAAAATCCACAAAAGAGCCGATCTCATGTTTGGCACAATTGTCAATCAGTATGTGGATGTTTGGAAATGAAAGATTGTCTTTTGGACTCGCCTTGTTAAGATCCCGATAATCAATACACATTCTGGTCTTTCCATCCTTCTTTGGCACAGGCACTACATTAGCTAACCAGGTGGGATATTTTGTAACCCTTATAACTTTCACCTCAAACTGCTTGTTGACTTCTTCTTTTATTTTCACACTAATGTCTGTCTTGAATTTTCTCAGCTTCTGTTTGACAGGCGGGCATTCCTAATAAGTAGGCAATTTGTGGACTACCAAATCAGTACTCAGACCCGGCATATTATCGTATGACCATGCAAAGATATCTTTATATTCAAACAACAACTTGATCAACTCATCCCTGAGTGAAGCTTCCAAATGGACACTTATTTTTGTTTCCCGAACATTTTCATGATCTGCCAGATTGATTGCCTCTGTCTCATTCAATTTAGGTTTGGTATTTTCCTCATATTGACTCAACTCTTTACTAATTTCTTCCAAAGCCTCCTCGTCATCACACTCCACCTCATCATCACATTCAATTTCTTGTATTACTATTTAACATTGATTATCAAGACTAGGCCGGGAATTCCTCGTGCATAACACATCATTGAAATCGGCATAAAATGGACTGTACAAGAAACAGAAAAGAAAGACAAAATAAAGGCTATCAGGAATGGAGAGAGAAAGAAATTGCATTTCATTGAAATTCAAAAGATAACAAGGTTTGACTCATCCAATTGGACGGAACATAGAAATCTGAATTACAACCTTGAAATAAAACAGATTTAATACTCAAAAAGCAAATCAAAAACTAACTACCACAAATCCCTCCGAGTTGGAAGAGGATTAGCTTCCCAGTTATTCAGATTGGCTAGAGATCCCACGAACTGGACATCAATTCTGCTTGGACCCTCATCTGCTTCTACCACTTCCACTTCTTCGAACAACTTTTCAAATCTTTCAATCAATTCCTTTTTAGTTTTTATCTCTGCCAAGCTGGGCATCACAGTTGCCGGACGCCTATTTGTACCAGACCTAACGAATGAACGAGAGAGGTGAGGGATAGGTTAAGGGAGGGTCCACACTTTCTTCTTCAGTTTTCGGGCTCTCTTTATATCAACAATGGTTGGTTTAAAGCCCAGCACAAAAGTATCAACGTTAACAGGAAGAGATACTGGTTGTGTAATACCCTGTAATGCAGCTCCCAATCCCTTTCCGGGTAGAAATCCATTTCTCAGCATTTCCGTGGCAACCATAATAGATCCGGTAGCCACCTTTGGCACTGGAACATGCTCACCCTCCGGAACCTTAGCGACCGATACTGTATCTACCACTTGGTACACCCATGGGCCCTTATCGTCCTCGACCTCTTTAAAAGGAGTGATAGTATTGCAATAATTATCTTCACCATGGACCACAATCTCTTGACGGTCCCATTCAAATTTTACCATCTGATAAAGTGAAGATAGCACAACCTTCTCAGCATGGATCCATGGTCGGCCCAGCAGAAGATTATAGGATACAGCAACATCCAATACTTGGAATTCCATCGTAAACTCTACTGGCCCAATGGTAAGTTCTAGCACAATGTCTCCAACAGTATTCTTCCCGCCCCCGTCGAATCCACGTGCACAAATGCTATTTTTGTTAATTCTTTCATTATCAATCTTGAGCTTCTCCAAAGTAGACAAAGGGTCACTACCGAATCTTCACATTTCACAGTAAGGTACAAGGCTCTATTGTGTTCAGTTTCTTCTACCGGTAATTCGTCATCTGAGAATGTCACCCTGTTCACCTCAAAGATTTTGTTTGCGATCTTTTCAAGATGATTCACTGTAATTTTCTCGGGCACATGTGCTTCATTCAAGATCTTCATTAGTGCACGTCGATGTTCATCTGAGTGAATTAGCAGAGACAATAGAGAAATTCGCGCCGGCATTTTCCTTAATTGTTCTACTATCGAGTAATCTTGCGCCTTCATTTTCCTCAAATATTCCTGGGCTTCTTCCTCAGTGACAGCCTTTTTCACACGAGCCGGATTATCTTTGGTAAGTTTTGCTTTTCTTAATTCTTCGGGGGCAAAGCACCTCCCCGATCTCGTCAAACTATAAGTTTCACAAATTTCATCTCTAACCTCTTTTCTCTGATACATGACAGTTACTTTGTTTTAGTTCCATGGTACAACTTTTGCATCCACAACGGGTAGTTGAGTTACTGGTTTGATGATGACCGGTTCTGCTTGGGCCCCTTTCACAATTAACACGTGCTTTGCACTTGCTCCCGGTACTATCACTTTCATTGGCTCAGGTTTCGTTATCACCATTGGCTCATCCACCTTTTTTTAACTACAATCACTACTCTCCCACCCACTACTTTCTCATCTACCTTGATTTCGCTTGCTTTGATCATCATTAGCGTCTGAGATGGATTTTTACACTCTCCCCTTTGTACCAACTCGATCATATGAGCTTCATGATGAACAGGTAAGGGATTCTGTGTAATATTAGGAGTTTCGGGGGCCTGAACTTCAATTCTCCTCGAATCAATGAGGTCTTGAATATCAGTCTTCAAGTGACCACATTTCTCCATGTCGTTCCCCGGAGCTCCTGAACAATATTCGCAGCTGACGGAATGGTCCAGGTTCCTTGGTGGTGGATTTAGGATTTTTGCTTCAATAGGGTTTAGAACTCCAATCTGCCTTAGCCTGTGGAATAGACTGGTGTAGTATTCTCCTAACGGAGTGAAAGTCTTTTTCTTCTGCAGCCAATCATTTCTGACAGCAGGGTTCGGGCAGAAGCCTGTTCCACCAGGGTTTCTATATGCTTTGGGAGGTGGATATGTATTCTGGGTATGATAAGTGTTGTGAGGAGTGGGTGCATGCCATGGTGCTTGTGGTTGTGGGTAAGCTTGGGCATGATGGACTGAAAAGTGTGGAACAGAGAGAGTATAATAATGTTGTGGTGGTCCATATGGTGCTGGCGGGTAAGGTTGGTGATGTGGGCGGGGTTGATGATAATAAGGAGAAAGACCCCTAGACCA
>MU700866.1:23751-35313 GCA_026770625.1 Nicotiana glauca | reverse complement strand
CCACTTGGGAGATTTATGGTGTCCCAAGTCACCGGTTTGAATCCCGAATCGAGGAAGGGTTTGACTCTGTTTAACAGTCGCGAACCAGAAATCCGGGTAAGGAATTCTGTTAACCCGGGAGAAGGTGTTAGGCACTCCCGAGTTCCGTGGTTCTAGCACGGTCGCTCAACTACTATATTTGGCTAGAATATTTGATTTGATACATGTTATCCTATTTATGCAATTTTAGAATTAATTACTGCTTTTGTCAAATTGTTTTATTTTTAAGAAAGTGAACGTCGTTTAAGAACATGTTTTCGGATCACATCACATTAAATGCACCCGGATCCTCGACATATTCTTATTCAATGTTTTTATATTTGGATTTGGGTTGCATGAAATGCACGCCCGTATTAGAAAGGTAATATTATTAAAAATTGCGCCTAAAGCGGCTAACGTGTTATATCTTTGGGGAAGGCCGTGAAATTTGCTAAACGGCCCGTCCCAAATTTCTAAGTATTTCTATTAAGTAATTAATGAGGGCCCCGCAATTGTATTATATTTGGCGAGGCTCGTCTCATTTTTATTTATTAAGGCCCAACTAAAGTAACTAAATTTTCTATTTGTTGTCTCTAAAGTTTAATTAATCCGTGGATATAAATTTGAACTCTTAATTCAAGTCCGAGCTCAAACAAGAGGGAATACCTTTTAGCTTGAGCCCGCTACCTAATTAGAATTACAATTTCTATATTCGCGAATTAATTTCCTATACTCCTATTATAGCCTTAATATTTATTCAACATGAGCAAACAATTTGGGCTTCGAGTTGAAGTCCTCATTTGAACAAAAGGTAACACCTCTTAGCTCAAATGCACTACCTAACTCAATGGCCTAAATATCTATTTCATTTCAATCAGATAGCATTTCAAAAGTGAATGGCTACGTCAGTGCAACAGTGAAATAACTCACAGCGACAGCCTCCTTTGGAAATTGCAACAATAACCATTTTATGGTGATATCCATGTTTAGTCTTCATTTTTAGCCAATAAATTAACTTAAATGCCACAAGTTACTCAAACGAATATCTATTATGAATTAAATAGCCAGAACAGATTTGAAATGTAATAATTTCAAACTATAGCAAAACATGACAAACAGAATCATGTTCAGTTGATCATGTTCATATTATAGCCCCACATCCGCATGAACCAAAAAACAAAAGGGCTACCTGGAGTGTAATTCTATCGCTCCAAAAACCAATTAAAGACACAACTAAATAATTCACAGACTCAACGACATAAACAGCGACCAAATGATCCAACAAATGAGTTTGATTGAGTAGAAGTCTCGAATGCAAATGTGAGGTTTAACAAGCAAATCCCAGCAGTAAAGTTCCAATCGAAATCAATGTTCCAAAGATGAAACCCAACCTAAATGGGAAGAGTGATAAGGGCTAGTGCCTGAATCCGAAAATCTAAACCCAAATATTACTTGAAATTTCAGAGAATTGAAGTAAAGGAATAGATGTAAGAGTAATATCACTTGTATGTGTGAGTGAGGGTAGTTCAGAAAGTAAACGAGAATTCCAGCAAAGTAAGACCTATGTACAAACTTCCTATTTCAGTGTTAGCAACTTGTTACCACATTCTTCTTAAAAGAGAGTTTATATTGTTCTTCAAAGATATTTTGACGAACTAATTACGAATTCGAAAAATCAACTCCCACAAAATCTAACGAGCATTTACCAAACAGAATTCATACACAAAACACTTGATCATAAATCCAACTTAGTTATTAGTTTTTGAAACAAAATTGAAACAGAAATAGGCACCAGAGATATATACAAACAGAGTATCAACTTCTGATTAGTCTAATCGCAGAAATTACATTAAATGACATAGAATCATGGTTAAATCCGGAGATCAACACAGCTTCAAACGAATCGGCAAAATCGAACCATAATCTCGTAGCGAAACTCCACGACAACTCTCTAATGATTAAACAAATTTGTTTCAACTTAACTCCAGTTTTGGAAAAACAGAGCTATCGGAACAGCTCAAATGTAATTCGCGTTTGAATTAAAAATCGAAGCTAAAAATCAACTGAAGTATTTTTCTTAATATCGATGAACTGAGATAAAATCAAAATAACAATTTGAATCAAAAATCGAGTAGAATGACAAAACACAGCAATCACTCAAGCAGAACAAATCCGTATATGTATCATATGAACAGTGCGGACGAAAAGAATCAATCGTTGAGAAGAATCATCCAATAGGACCAAACATAAACAAATTATAGCATATTGACATTCGAGCACGAAAAATGAAACAGAACATTGAACTAAACTTGAAATATCAATAGAATTTCACAACTACAATTCATCTTCAATTAAAATCACACAACAGGGGAACGAAATGAACCTGTTGAAGCTAAAATAACAATAGGAGATTCAACGACAACTCAACTTCAAGTTCCAGAATCCAAATGAGATACAGCTTCGAAATTGGACAGAAACGTTATTACACAATTGAAATTGGAATTAGAAGAAGGTCGCTCAATCGAAAACTAAAACCCTAGCTCTTTCTCTGAATTTTTCTCCGTGATTTTCACTCGTTCTCTCCCAAATCTTCCTCTATGAATCTATTCCTCTAAAATCTCCTCGGGAATCCTTGCTCTTCTCCTCTAAATCGCCTTGAAAATTTTCTGAAGCCTGTTGAATGTAAGGAAGATAGAGACACACGATTTTCGTGTCTCTATATGATGAAGGGTCTGATAGTTTTAAGATGAATGGGCAGGCGGGTGTAGGTTCAGGGCGTGGGTTGGGTTTAGTAGTGGGTTGGGCTCATTTAATTTCAATTGTTTTGGGGCAAAATTAGTCCAATTAGCCCAATTTTTATTTTGTATTATATATTCTTATATTGTATTTCTATATTTCTTTTCTTTTGTGTTTTTGTAATTATTTTTTCTAATTTTATTAAATTGTTAAACTAATTAAATTCTAGAATTTATTTAATTTCTATTTTATAGTAATTTTCAATTAAAACATTAAGATGCTATATATATATATATTTTTTCTTGAATTTGTTTCCAAAATGCATTAATACTAAAAATGAATAAAAAAACCTAATGCATATGGATATTTTGTATTTTTAATATGAGTTATTATGCAACCAATTAATACGAAAAATGCAACAAAATTCCTAACAATTGTAAAATTAATTAATTTGAAACTTTTGGAATATATTGCTTAAGGCAAAAATCACGTGCTCACAAGGCTCGTCTCATTTTATTTTTTAAAAGGCAAGCCTAAAAGAAACTACGATTTTCTATTTTTGTTTTGTCTCTAAAAGAAAAGAAATGGTCTTAATTAATTAATATTAAAGTTCGGGCTTCAAATTCAAGTCCGGGCCCAAACAAAAGGAAAAACCTTTTAATTTGAACCCGCTACCTAACTCAAAACGCAAACTTGTCATTTAAAAAAAACTAATGAATCAGTTGTTATTTCAATATTGGCCCAAAGAGCCCAAACCACATGTCCTGGCGGTTGGCGGAAACCCCAATAATCCCAAACTAGGCTTGAGATTAAACCAAGTCCAAAACTGGTAGTCCGTGTGGGAGCTATGGGGGAATCGAATCCCCAAAGGTCAATACAACGAATTTGCTAAATCGTCTGCCTAACTTTAACTCACTCTCGTGAATGAGCTCCATTTTCTTGACAAAAGGAGCTGAATATGCACCTACTTAAATCAATTAAATTTCAATCATTTGAGATTCATTTCATGCACATATTATTATTTTAGATAACATATTCACGCGTCCAAATTAATGAACCATTGCCATCACTTTGAAAGGTTACTAATTAAACTGATCTTAACACAAACACTCAAAAACAATCCTTTCCCTATCAGTTGATGAAATGCTACCTGAATTAACAAATTATATGAGAACTAACACGTCACCGTACAGACTAATTTAACAGTCCAACAGGCTGATTTTAATTAAGGAAATCGAACACTAAATGTTAATGCGTGTGGTAACATAAGCTGTAACCCATATCTACTACACAGTCTAATTTTCAGTCTTAATTATGCCATACCAACCATTACAGTCCAGTTTTCAGCTTTAACAATAACTGGAGCAGTTCTATATAATCAGAGCTTTACAACATTCAACTACTCTACTCAGATTCTAATTAAACTCGGCTATGAATGAGTGTGAACAAGGAAATAACAATGGCCAGTAGTATCAATCAGAAAGCCAAGCTAAAGCGATTCCATTTCATCTCTTGAATCAAACATACATTCAGTGATTCAGAACTTGTACCTAGGATATAAACAACAAGAGAAAGGTGATCAGCAGTAATGGATGTCACAACAGCAGATTGAAGCTAAGTTCACAGCTCAATATTCAGCATCAAATCATTCAAGAATCGAATTTTGAAAACACAGCATCCATAAGAAATCGAGTTAACTTGACTAAACCCAATCAACAGGCAATTAAATCCAGCAATAAAACACAAACAGCCAGTGATACACCAGTTAACTTGACTAAACATATTCAATTCAAATTGACTCCAAATCCTATCAAATTCCAAATATCAAACAGAAGTAAAAGGGATTCGAACTGTAATATTTTTTTTTTGGTTTCTAAAGTGAGCTAATAGTTGAACTCACACTAGAATTCAAAGATGAACTAGAGAGAAGCAATCAAATAGTATTTGTGTGGATTTTTCTATATTCCTATTGTTTTTGGCTTTTGAATGTTGAATAATCTATTTCAGATCTGAAGAGTTGAGAGAATGCTTTTTGGGGGAACTTTTGGGCTCTCAAATCTTTCGGAATCTATGTGTATCCGTCCTCCCTCTCTAAAAAAAACTCCCCCTTATATGTTTTTCAAACTCTTTTTCTCTTGATTTTAGGCAACTAGTGGACAAAAAAAATTGATTTATTATAGGACTTAAAATCAGAAAGTTGTCTTCCACTATTAGTTGTCTTTTTACTATTTAATCCCACTTATCTTTGTCTTATTCAATCCTTTAGCAGCCCATCTTAATCATTAAAGGTACAAATTTGAATTAACCCCTGAATTATCCCTGAGATCCCCTGTTAACCCTAAGGGTTCCTTAAATGTCCAGATTATATTACACTTGAAATTTCACTATTTAATTAATACTAATGAACAATTCGAATGAGAACAAACAAATAGTAAGCATTGGAGAAAGATGAGAATCCGGGTTTTAAACACAAGTTAGAAACAATTTTGACTACAATCTGAACTTCAAAAAAAATGTGAACTCCTAATGTTCAAGCGAAATTTTTTATTATGGCTAAAAGGATAATGAATCATTTAAAATGCTGAATCAAAACAAGGGAACACAACCCTGACTCTAAAATAAGATACTTAAAGATACAAACTATTCGACGAAACGACTCGATAATTTATAACATGTCAATCAATCAAAAAAATGGACCAAGAAAAAGAAAAAAATTCAGAGTAAAACTAAACTAACGGACAAACGTATTCAAACTACGACCCAATCTATACCAGAAAACCCCAAAACAGTGTAGCAATTATCAATTTTAGCATATCTAAATTAAAACTGAAATCATATGCAAAGTAATGGTAATTCTTATCATTTTACGATTATATACAAGAGCTAAACAAACTAAACTAAACTCATGGACTTCTGTATTGAAACTAAAACACGGCAGAAGAGACGAAGCAAAAGAAAAAAAACTAATACTAACAGATGAAACAAACAGAAAGCTGTAGAGAAATTAAATAAATGAGGAAGAAAAGAAATATGAAATAGCCTCAAAACCAGCCCGGATCCGCCTTGAACTTGAAAATTCTGATTCTCATGTTTGAAGTTAAAATGAACCTTAATCGAGTTTTCTCGACTGGGAATAGACGAATAAGGTCGATTACGACCTCAATTTTCCAACATGCATCCATTCTTGGGTTCGAGTTTTCTTGGGTTCATTCACTCGAACTCAAATTCGACAAGTTTGAACCAGCTTCGAGGAAAACTAAGTATGGATTTGGGGTGAGGGTAATCAGGCGGTGTTATGGTGTTAATTTAGTGGTGATTGGGTGGTTTAAGGTTCGGGGTTAATTTTCGATCTGATATTCGACAAGATAGGTAGGGATTCGAGGTTAACTATTAGCATGGTTGGAACGGGGAGGTCAAGGGGAGTTCAGTGTGTAAAGATGGGGTCATTTGGTGACTGATCGCTGTCGTGGGCGATTTCCGACGGGTTGTCAGCGACGGAGTAGAGTGGAGAGGGGTCTGTCTTTGATGCTTGGGAGACGAAAGAGAGGGGGTTGGATTGGGAGGGTGTAGGGTATTGAGATTTTGGTATATTAAACTTAGATTCTTAATCCAAACCATTGGATTATAAATCCAACGGCTACGATCAAGTGAAATAATAAAAAACGGGGTCGTTTAGGGTTCTACGGGGCTGGGTCAGTTATTGGGGCAAACGGGTGGGTTGTGAGGGCGGTTTGTGATCGTTTGATCACGCTGATTTTATGGTCCAGATTAATCATGACCAAAACGTCGTCGTTTGGTCTTCAAAAGGGTGGACCGGTTGGGGCAGGTTTTGGGCTGGTTTGGGAATGGGCCTGGTCCGTTTTTCTCTTGGATTTCCATTTATGGGAATGGGCCTGGTCCGTTTTTCTCTTGGATTTCCATTTATCTTCTTTTCTTTTTTTAACTTCTTTTTAATTCCTAATTACAAAAATTCTAAAATAAATTGTAAAATCCAAAATTAACTTTTAAAAATACTAATTAAACCTTAATAATAATTATCACACAAAGTTAAATACAAAGAAATAAAATCAAACAATTTAGACATTAAATGTTAAAATGCAAAACACATTATTTTTTTGTGATTTTTTCATTTTTTGTAAAAATAAACTCAACTACTCCTAATTGTAGAATTTAATCCTAAATACAAATGCAACATATTTTGTATTTTCCTTAATTTAAACAAATAATCATGTACACACAAACGCCAACAATAAGAGAAAAATAACACGAAATCCGCAAAAATTTCAAGCAACATCAACAAGTTAAAAACTTTCCATTGGTCCCATCTAGAAGAAAAATTACTATACATCTCATGCTTCGCATGCCCATAGAAGATATACGTCTCCAAACCACGGTAAGAACCATCAAGAACTCTCTGAGTTCCCTTTACATAAATCAGACCTGCCGGGACTGAATTCTTCTAACTCGACCAAGATAAACGAGCCATCAAAACCTAAGAGCATTGCTGCAAATTACTTGTAAGAACTCATCACCTCGAACAAACACAACAAATTAATCATAACCTTACCATACTAGTCCGATCTACTAACAAATTACCATCTATATCTAAATTTCCTTATGATTCATCTTTAACTTGATATTTTCTTTTTGCCGTAGCACCACAATCCTCAACTCAGACTTACCACACAGAACCAAGCATAAATCCACACCGTCGAAGGCTCATACGTCGCTGAATACTTTCTTAAACATTCCTAGAAATACCCAAAAACTCAGTTTCTAACCACGTATACAACTTTAAGACACCTGATTGTTACATGTAGAATCTTGAACGCATTAGAACCATTCTCGAGAGTCATTTACTCTGCAATTAGCCTAATCAAACGAATAACCACCTATGCCTCATTAGCACTCTGACACCGCAGGATGCGACCTCATCCCAATACAAACAAGCATCTTCCTGTTCTACGTACCGAGCATTCTTTACTAACAACAACTTAAGACACCCTGTGATTCTCACACACCTACGAAGCACCATATAACCTTGTCAAAACTGTTCATTCACTCGATCCATTCTCGACTTCAATCTCCTTGAGCCATTACTGACTCACCAACACACCTCAAACTGGAACCAACATAGCACCAAATAATGTAATCAATTACTCACAGCAGACTCCCCACTTGGCTCGGAGCCATAGATCAAAGTACACTCAATCACTCATAACACTTATTCTCCATTGATGCCACAATACCATAGTGAGATTAAACTCAATTCCCTTTGTAAGCTTGTGAAAACACATATCATCTAGTACTTTAAATCTCCGGCAATCTCGCACTCATTCTTGCAACCGTTCAGCCCACTCTCTTAAGTGACCCAAAAATTCAGATTTCAACACTTACATTTCACTTGCACCTGAGATCTCCTACAATCACATAAGGGTCACACAACCCAGATCTCTTTGCAGAAGATAACCCACCTGCTCTGCCTTCAGTTAATATTTCTGTATACCTTCCACCGTCATAATCTTTATGCAGTCACTTAGTCTTCCTAAGTCTAAACTCGTACCGCAATATAAAATTTACTTCACCCTCAACTGGAAAACATGAAAAGATCCTTCACACGCCCATAATTCGGTGTTGAACCTCAAATCGCGATGGAATTCAAGCACCTAATAGTCCTTCTATCATCCCCGGAGACCTTCCTCATCACTTCCAAGTCATATAGATACATATCGCAGTACTAACATACTCATCACAAAGTTACCCAACCGTCACTCCCACTAATATGGACAAAACCGAACATATAAGTTCAAAAACATTTGTTCACACAATCAGCACCTCCGTGCTCAAGCCATAGGGAAAGATCCGGCCTCAAGTCCTCCAGACTGGCCCAACAAAAACTCACAGAGATTACATCTGACCCCTCGATCGAGGAATCTTAATCCATCAAGGCACATTTGATACTAAGCACTCATATGTGCATACGAACGCGTTCAAGGAATTTCAAGAGTTACCTTTCAAGCTCAATCAAGGACGCACGACAAGAATTCAAGAATGTGAAGTTTTCCTAAAGGTTTTGCAGCCTCTCGAGGATCAAATACAGACATATCTGTACCGATCCGCGAGACTCTACTAAACCTGCACATGACTCTGTCTCTACTTCTTCGAGATTAGACGGGATACTTACAGGGTACATATTATTTATGTACTCATAGTACACTTCTGTACTTAATTGTACAGGATTTGAGGCAGGTGCATCTGGTTACGAGTCTGGTGCGCGCCCTTGATTTTGTGACCAAGACTTCCACGGTGAGCTGCTTCCTTCCTATGTCGTTCAGCAGTCGGATGGAGTCTTTCATATGTATATTTTTTTGCTCTATATCCTGATTCGCACGGTAGGATAGTGTACTTCTTTGTATAATCTACTAGTTTCCCCTAACTTGTGACACCAGGTCTTGGCACATACATTGGTAGATATTATTTTGGGATTGTATAATCATGTTATATGCACTGTCTGGCCCAAACTTTAAATTTTGGGGATTTCTGTTTACCCATTTTCCTGGTAAAAGTAATATAAGAATTTAACTATGTTTCCGTGTTGGCTTGCCTGGCAACAGTGTCAGGCGCCTTCATGACCCATTACGGAAGTGGGCCGTGACAATTACAATTAAAAAAAAGGACAGAGAATTAAATGAAATACATGAAAATACATTGTAATATATTAACAGAAAATCAATTAAATACCGAGCAGCATACATTTATCTTCCTCAATTTTGAATTAAAATTTGTCTAAACCCCTATACCCAAAATTTCTACATATATAACGTCACTTTAAATTCTTTCAACGAATTCCGGCGAATTCTCGCCACCTGAAACCATCACAAAAGGCGGAAACCTAGAATTCAAAATATGGTGTAATTCCAGGAGCATATAATCATAGAACTTCTAGAAGATACCAATGGCGGTTTAGTAGTGACCTTTGTTGGTCTCGGTCTACACATGCAGCAATTTATAATCCCAAAACTCTTAAATCATAGTAATAGCAACTTCACAAAAAGTATCATACGAACTAAACAATTCGAAATCAACATTTCTGAAGTGGGCTTTGCACAAATCCGGTGGAAGGAGGAGGATATCGGGAATTTTAATGGGATGGGAGAAGAGAATGAGATGTATCAAAGTAGAGAGAGAGAAAAAATAGTGCAACTGATTAACGTATTTAGTGGCTTAGGGCTAGTAGGTAACCAAAATTAAATATTTTTTTATAAACCATAAAACGTATTTATAGAATATAATTTTTTTAAATGGTATTTATTTAAAATAAATAAGGTGTTAACCTTTGCTATAGGAGGTAAAAAATCCATAAAAATCAGGCATAATGTCCTTGGAAATCAACTAATATCACAACTATTATTGAATTATATTGATTGTACTTACAACATTTGATTAGAAACTATTATAGGGCTTGAGATTTTGCGGCGTTTGTCAATGCAATGTTGGGGCAGTCTATTGCCATGGATTGTCATTTGGCAAGGGGTACTATGAATTCCGAGTTATACTGAACAATTGCCCTTAGCATATTGGTGTGAAGAGTATAATGTTGGCCTCGAATGAATTCAAATAAGAAATATAAGGATCCATATAGCCGATCACAATTTATTTGGGATTGAGGCAGTTGTTCGATCTTCTATATCGATGTTGAGAGATCAAGTGGTCTCCATTTCCCTTTTCTGGTTTCCCCACCGTGAGGGATGTATATAGGTTGGATTGTTTTGGATTTTTCAATTACTAAATCAAACCATTAGTGTTGATTATTAAATTTAAAGACCAAACCAAATCAATAAAAGTTGGATTTTTTAATCTCGGATTGTTCGGGTTTTTTTCCATATCCAAATATTTTTTTAATCCTAGTACGACAAAACTATATAAGGAGTGTTTCAATAAAATAATATTTATAGATATGAGATGAGTCTTGGTATTATACTAAAATATTCAACAATAAGATAATAAAATTTCTTAAAATAAATATTATTAATATGCCATAACAAAAACAAACATAATTTTCATCTACTAAGTTGCTAAAATAAGTACGACTAATAAATATTAAAAATGGAACAGAACATTGAACTAAACTTGAAACATCAATAGAATTTCACAACTACAATTCATCTTCAATTAAAATCACACAACAGGGGAACGAAATGAACATGTTGAAGCTAAAATAACAGTATAGATTCAACGACAACTCAACTTCAAGTTCCAGAATCCAAATGAGATACTGCTTTGAAATCGGACAGAAACGTTATTACACAATTGAAATTGGAATTAGAAGAAGGTTGCTCAATCAAAAACTAAAACCCTAGCTCTTTCTCTGAATTTTTCTCCGTGACTTTCACTCGTTCTCTCCCAAATCTTCCTCTCTGAATCTCTCCCTCTAAAATCTCCTCGGGAATCCTTGCTCTTCTCCTCTAAATAGCCTTGAAAATTTTCTGAAGCCTGTTGAATGTGAGGAAGATAGAGACACGCGATTTTCGTGTCTCTATATGATGAAGGGTCTGATAGTTTTAAGATGAATGGGCAGGCGGGTGTGGGTTCAGGGTGTGGATTGGGTTTAGTAGTGGGTTGGGCTCATTTAATTTCAATTGTTTTTGGTCTAAATTAGTCAAATTAGCCCAATTTTTATTTTGTACTATATATTCTTGTATTGTATTTTGTATTGTATTTTGTATTGTATTTCTATATTTCTTTTCTTTTGTGTTTTTGTAATTATTTTTTCTAATTTTATTAAATTGTTAAACTAATTAAATTCTA
>MU700866.1:0-13132 GCA_026770625.1 Nicotiana glauca | reverse complement strand
GCAATCTTGCCAACTCCTTCAATTTTGGCCGTAGATGAATTTCCCATGAAGATTGTCTCGTCGGGACCTGCGGGGGAATAAGAAGAAAATAATTCCTTGTTAGCACAAAGATGGCGGGTGGCTCCAGAATCTATCCACCATTCTTTCGGGTTTCCTACCAAGTTGCATTCTGACAACATGGCAGACATGTCATCCATTTCATCTTCAACCATGTTTGCTTGATTCTTTTTCTTCTTATCATTCTTTGGCGCACGACAATCCACTGCCTTATGCCCAGTTTTTCCACAATTGTGGCAATTACCCTTGAACTTCTTCTTGCTTGGGTACCTCTTTCCTCCAAAAGCTTTCTTCCTCTTCTTATTTTGTGGTGCCTCCTCAACAATGTTTGCCCCCACAATTGTCGAGTTTCCACGTGACTTCTTTTTCCCATTTTTGTTGACCTCTTCTATCCTCAAATGAACAATCAAGTCTTCTAGATTCATTTCCTTCCGTTTGTGTTTAAGATAGTTCTTAAAATCCTTCCACAACGGAGGTAGCTTCTCAATGAAAGCAGCGACTTGAAAGGACTCATTTATGACCATACCTTCGGCAAGGAGGTCATGTACAATGACTTGTAGTTCTTGGACTTGAGTTATGATCGACGTAGTGTCAATCATCTTGAAATCCAAGAACCTTGCAGCCACGTACTTCTTAAGTCTGGCATTCTCAGTCTTGTACTTCTCCTCAAGCGCATTCCATAACGCTTTTGAAGTTTCCATGACAATATAGACATTGTACAAGCCATCTTCCAAACAACTCAGAATGTAATTTTTACACAAGAAATGAGAATGTTTCCATGCTTCAGTTACAACAAGTCGTTCATCATACGGAGTATCTTCAGCCATGACCGGAGGATCCTCCTTGATGAAACGTTGCAAACTCAACGTAGTAAGATAGAAGAGCATCTTCATTTGCCAGCGTTTGAAGTCAATACCGGAAAACTTTCCGGGTTTTTCTGCCGGTGCCATAGCATGGGTAGGAGCAGAACGGCTTGACGAGGCAGCAACACTCGTCAAAGTAGCACCTGTTCACGCAACACTTCCATTAGTTTGGTTTTCATTCGTCATATTTCTGTAAAGTCAAAAACAATACAGAACTTTGTTAAATCAGTGAAGTTTTGATATCTTCAAACTGAATACCAAACCAAACATACAACACGTAACAATGGTGAAGTTTTTATATACTTCAAACCCGTACGTTTATTATTCCGGTAAAGTTTTTATGTACTTTAAATCGGACAGAAACAATAAATGGAGTTGAAAGCAACAAGACTTTAGTCTCCAATAAAATATAAAGAAAATAGATTAATACTCAACACAGAAACGTTATAAAAATTCCTTAAGCTTGTTGGCGTCACTGTGTTAAAAATAAACTATTAGAAAATAAAGAAACGTAGAAGAATGAGAAATTTCCGAGTCCATAATTTCCTTGTTTGTCCTTAAGGAATTTTAACCCCCTCACACGTTGCCAAGTTAATGGATTAAATCCTCCCAGGATAAAACGGAATAAACCTTCCTGCAACAGTGGCAATACAAACTACAGGATTCCAACGAACTCAAAGCAGGAGCAAAATCACCTTTATGAATTGAGAAGGAGATATTGCGAAGTAGGATGCAATATATTCAGAAAGACAAGATTTGTAGAGTATATTTTCGTATGTCTTAGATGCAGCCTTGCCTCACAATTTATAGGCAAATATTAGAAGAGGTGTCTTGGAAAAGTGCCTTTTCAGAACATATGCGGCCTGACGCGGTTCTACCGCGATCGCGGTGGAACCGCGGCTAGAGAGCCTTTCTGAACCTCACTGTCGCGGTTCTACCGCGATCGCTGAAGAACCGCGGCCAGCGCGGTTCTTTGAAATTTCAGCAGAGTTCTGGCGTACTTTCAGCAGTGATTTGGTATTTAATTAATTATTGAATAGTTAAACAAATTTTATCCAAAAATAATCTTATCAATCGATCATTTGACAAATCCAAATCCAAATCCAAATCCAAACCCAAAGCCGAAGTGCGAGCGACGATGACGGCGCGAGGGTTTATTCTCTTCAACTCTTTTAAGAGCTTTAAGAAGTGATTCTATATATAAGCACACAAATGTGGTTGTCCCTCACCAATAAGAGACAAAGTGCAAGACAAAATTCACTTCTTTAAATTTTCATTTTCCCTCCATTTTATTTCCCTCCATTTCCAATTTACACTTCTTCTACTTTAAACCCAAATGTTTTAAAGTCTCCAACATACAGAAATCTAACATTAAATTCTAGTCAAGAAAGTAGTGTCATACTTTAAGATGCTTAACACCAATCCTAACTCATGTCTATCACAATAATCCAATGGGGAATGAATGTATGTCAGAGCAAAGCTTGTTATGCAGATAGCTCAATTTAGCCATATGACTAAACATATGGAGTTATACAAACTATTCTTTGTTTTGATTACAGTGGTGTCCAAGGCCTGCTTGCGCCCACCTCAACAATTCCTACGCGCGTCTCCCACCAGCTCATGTACCGGGTAAGTTGAAGTCACCTACTTTTTTTACAAAACTATTTTACCAAGTACTACTAAATATGCCACATAAATGTTTTTTCTACAGAAGCAAAATAATCCCATTAAAACTATATATCTCTTTATAGTTGTCGATGACTTATGGAGTTACATAATCACAATTTCGATTATGTAACTCCATAAGCTGTAAAAAATAACCCGCGAGACAAAAAGGACAAAGGAAACATACAGTTTAAGGAGTTCGCTGCTGGAGAATCGTCACATAATTAGGTTTAGACAGAAATTGAACATCAGAAGCTGATGAATATTTATAGATACGAGAACAAACGACCGGTTTCTAATTTTGATTCGAAATTGAATTTTATTGTTCCGTACTAGCACCTTTGATCGCCGGTTATTGATAAATTATAATTTTGAGGGTGTCTGGTCCTGTCAAACTGGGTTACAAATGATTTTTGGCTTATCTATGTAATTGGTAAAATTAAAAATATTTATAAGTTAAGTGTTTATAAGCCAAAAATAAGCCAAAAGTCATAAGTTGGTCTCCCCCGACTTATCAAATTTCAACTTACAAGTACTTTAGGTTTGACCAAAATATTTACTATTTTATCCCTAAAATGCTTCTTTTTAGCACAAAACTCTTCGTATACCCAGTTCTTCAACTGCTTATTATTAATTTCAACACTTTTATCCATACACGTAACTGCTTATTTTTAAACCAGCCTCAACACTTAAAAGTACTTTTTACCACCTAACATTTATCAACTACTCTAAATCAACTAAACAAAACGGTCTCTTTGATCTTTATGATATCTGATTAAGTACATTTAACCTCTAACTAATTGAAAAGTGCATTGTTGATCCTTTTCTAGTAATATTTGCAAATTTATTAACCATTCTACCATTAATTACATTGGTTATGTTAGACTTTGTACTGTTACTTCAATTTAAGAATAATGTAGTTCCAGAAATAGTCCAAATATAAAATATATTTTAGAGTTAATATCCTAAAACCTTGTTTAACTATCAACTTTTGGTGATTTGCTTACTTAAACTATAGGGTATTTTCAAACTATTTTCCCCTTCATACTAAAACTCTCTTATTGTTAATTGGCATAATGTGTGTAATAACTTGCCAAAGAATGCACGAAGGCTAAAAAAAGCCATTAAAATGGTCCACCTGACAATGCATAATTACGGAGCCTGGTCTCTTCGTAAAATTAATTAGATATTTTATGTGCATATTTTCTAACAACAACATACCTAATATATTCCCATACTTGGGGTTTGGAAAGAATAGTATGTATGCAAACCTGAGACCTAGCTAATGAAGATAGAGAGGTTATTTCCAATAGAACCCTCGGCTCAGAAAAGTACGGAGGAGGAGGAGAAGAAGAAGAAGAAAGAGAAGAGGAGGAGGAGGAGTGAGGGAAAGAAGAAGAAAAAGAAAGAAAGAGAAGGCAGAAGGGGAGGGGGGTGAGAGAATACACTAATAGCATCCAAAATAGTAATACCAGGAGAATATGATAACGAAAATAAACTAGACAACATGGTGTATTATAAATCTGAGAGATAGGAAAGTACATACGTGCTACTATGTGATGACCCGGCCCGTTGTCACGTGAGTCACTGCCCCGTTTTTCCCATATTATGTTGTTCTATTCTTCAATATCAGTATTTGAATGAATCAGATAGAATTGAATTGGTTTTAGTTGGAAATGAGGCACTTAGCCTCTTAGAAGGAAGCTTGTTTTGGAAAAGTCAACCAGAAGTTGACTATATAGTTAGAAGGCTCGGATGTAAATTCTGGTGATTTGATTATTTTCAGGGGATGATTTGTGTCTTAGGAGTGGATTCGGAATTGAATTTGGAGTTCCGGTGTAGAATTAGGCTTGAATTGGCGAAGTTGGAATTTTGGCGAATTCCAGTGGATAGGTGAGATTTTGATCTGTGGGTCAGAATGGAATTCCAAGAGTTGCAGTAGCTCCGTTAGGTGATTTTGGATATGGCTGCAAATTTTCAGATCATTCGGACATCGTTTGGTCGAGTTTTTGATCGAATGCGTATTTTGGAAGTTTTGAAAAAACTTAGGCTTGAATCCGATGCGAATTGATGATTTTAGTGTTGTTTGACGTATTTTCATGATTGGAATAAGTTCGTATGATATTTTGGGATATGTTGGTGCATTTGGTTGAGGTCCTGGGGGCCTCGGGGTGGTTTCGGGTGGTCAATCGGACTATTTTCTAAGTTAAGGAGTTGCAGAATTTTCAGTTCAGATGTTGCAGGCATTTAAGCCTTCGCGATCGCGTAGAAGGATTCTTGGCAGGCCAGTTATTGCTCTTCGCGTTCGCGTTATTTGGCTCGTGTTCGCATATGTATATGATATTGTGCCTCGCATTCGCGTGGTCCTTCTCGCGTTCGCGTATAAGGAGTTGGGGTCCAGCGGATTTGCTCTTCGCGTTCGCATCATGTGAGCCGCGTTCGCGCATGTATGAGGAATAAAGCATCGCGTTTGCAATATGGGTATTGTGTTCGTGTAAGGTTAATGTTGGACAAAATAAAATTGTTCTTCGCGTTCGCGGGGCTGAGGTCGCAAACGCGATGAAGGATTTTCCAGCTGGGCAGAAGGGTTTTAAGGAATATTTCATCCACGACCCATCTCATATTTCCACCATTTTTACTCCGCCAAGAGAGCTTTTGACCGATTTGAAGAGGGCTTTTGATGGAAATTGATTGGAAGTAAGTCTCTTAACTTAGAAACATCATTTTATTGAAGAATCAACACTCAAATTCATGAAAATGGGTTGAGATTATGAAGAACTAGGGCTTGTGTTTTCTTAATGAGAAATTGGATTTTGAAGGAGCATTTGAACTCCGATTTTGATAAAATTTATATGTACGGACTCGTGGCGAGACAAGGAATCAAGTGACGTAAATTTCAGAATTTTTCGAGAAGTGGGCCCGGGGCTCGGGTTTTGCCAACTTCGTGCTTTTGAGTATTTTTCGAGTAATTTCAATTAGGTTATATTTCATTAGCCTATTGTAATGTATTTGTTGTGGTTTTGACTAGATTCGACATACGAGGAGGCAAATTCAAAAGGAAAAGGCATGGCGTACTAGCTTTGTGGCCGGCTTAAGGTGAGTAATAGATGTAGATGATGACCTGAGGGTTTGAAACCCCGGTATATCACACTGTGAAGTTGTGACGACCCGGTCCGTCGTCATGTGAGTTACCGCCCTGTTTCCCCCTTATTGTGTTGTATCATGTTCTATATCGGTATTAGAGTCTATCGGGTGAATTTGGGTCGATTCTAGTTGAAAATGAGGCATATAGCCACTTAGAATGGAATTTGTTTCAGAAAAGTCAACCTGAAGTTGACTATGTGGTTAGAGGGCTCGGATGTGGATTCCGGTGGTTCGGTTAGCTTCGGGAGGTGATTTGTGACTTAGGGGAGCGATCAGAATTAAATTTGGAGGTCCGGTGTAGAAATAAGCTTGAATTGGCGAAGTTGGAATTTTGGCGGAATCCGGTTGATAGGTGAGATTTTGATCCGGGAGTCAGAATGGAATTCCGACAGTTGCAATAGCTTCGTTAGGTAATTTTGGATATGTATGCAAATTTTCAGGTCATTTGGACGTCGTTTGGGCGGGTTTTTGATCGAATGTGAGTTTCAAAAGTTTAAAGAAATCTTAGGCCTTGATTTGATGATATTTGAGGATTTTGATGTTAATGATAGTGTTTTTATAGTTTGAGCAAAATTGGATAATGTTTTAAGTCATGTTGATGCTTTTGGTTGAGGTCCCGGGGGCCTCGGGTGTATTTAGGATGCCCAACAGGTCGTTTTTGGAAATTTTTGAGCTGCTAGTTGCTGTAAACTTGTTTCCTTCTTCGCGAACGCGAAGAGGAAAAATGGGAGGCTGTGATGTTGGCCTTCGCGGACGCGATGAGGGAGTCGCGAATGCGAAGTTATGGGTCAAGGTTCTACGTGAATGCGTAAGAGAGATCGCGAACGCGTAGAAGGAAATATGGGCCTGGGGACGTTTGGCCTACGCGAACGTGAGACATGCTACGCGAACGCGAAGGACCTGGGAGATTGGCCTTCGCGAACGCGAGGCATGCTACGCGATGAAGGATTTCCAGCTGGGCAGAAGGGTTTTAAGTGATAATTAAGTCGCAAACCCTTATTATTTTCATCGATTGTTACACTACATTGAGAGCTAATTGATAGAATTTGAAGGGGGTTTCATCGGGAAGTGATTGGAGGTAAGTCTCGTGGTCTTAATACGTCATTTAATCAAAGAATCTTCCATTAATGCTCTGAATTTGGGTATAAATTGAAGAAGTTAGGGCTTGGATTTTTGCTATGTAAAGATTGGGATTTGGTGGCCCATTTGAACTCCGATTTTGATAAATTTTATATGTACGGACTCATGGCGAGACGAGGATTCCGAAAATTTGAATTTCGTAATTTTTTGAGAAGCGGGCCCGGGGCTCGAGTGTTGGCAATTTCGTATTTTTGGGTGTTTTTCGAGTCATTTCGATTGGGTTATGTTCCATTAGCCTATTTTGATGTATTCTTATTGGTTTTGATCAGATTTGGCACTCGAGGAGGTCGATTTGCGAGGGAAGCGCAAGGCGAGCTAGGATTGTGGCCGGTTCGAGGTGAGTGGTAGTCATGAATGATATACTGAGGGTTTGAAACCCCGTATTTGCACTATACAGTGCTATGTTGCGATGAAACACGCGTCATGTGATGAGCGTGGTGATATTGTGACTGGGGATTCGGACTTAGTCCATCCCGATTGATGGTTTACTGTACTTATTGACTGAGACTGAGCTTATATCCGAATATTTGGGCTATTTGCCATATTTGGGGCCTTGTGCCGATCTGTAGAACCTTAGGGAAGCCTCTGGAGCTAAATAACCCCTATACCTGTTGAAAACATACTCTCAGTCGTACTCTTAGCTGTAAAGCATAACATGAAGCGGTACTAGAAATGTACTCTAAGTGAGAATACCTAGGGTTGAATACACCTGTTCTAGCTTAGTAGGCCCGTGAGGCCATGTCTATATGGACTGAGAGGGGTCGAGGACCCATAGTGAGGTATTTGACATACCGAATCAGGCTGCATGCCGCAACAGTATATACATATACATGTATTGGATCAGACTGCACGCCGCAATATTATGTATATGATATATATATATATATGGATCGGACTGCACACCGTGGTGATATAGATATATGGATCGGACCGCACGCTGCAGTATTATAGCGCTTGGGCTGAATGAGCCCCTCCGGAGTCTGCACACACCTCCAATGAGCGTAGTTACTATTATATTGGACCGGGCTGCATGCCGCAGCATTATATCTATTATATTGGATCGGGTTGCACGCCGCAGTACTATATATATTATATTGGATCGGGCTGCACGCCGCAGCAGTATTAGTAAGGATCGGGCTGCGTGCCGCAGCAGTGTTGGATAATTGAGGGACAGTAGTAGACTGATACTTGACTTTCCTCCTTAGAGATGTTCTTACCTGTACTGTTACTTTTAGAACTGTTTAGTGTTCTTACAGGTTTCTTACTTCCAGTTATTATTTATTGCTATTACTCATTGAGTTGGATTACTCACTCTATTCCCTGCACATTGTGTGCAGATACAGGGATCCAGGAGGGCAGTTGATATATATATTGCTGCTATTTCAGCTTACTGCGGAGTTATCGAGGTAGCTGCTGGCGTCCGCATGACCCGATATCTCCTTCCCGTTATCTCTTGTACTTCTGCTTTAGACTTGGTTGCATAGGATATTATTCAGATGTTTAGAGGCTCAGACTTGTGACACCAGATCTTGTTGGGCTGTTATTTCAGTTGTTTTGATTTCCGCACTCTTATCATTATTATGAAATCAGGATATTTTACCTAAACTGGAAAAAGTCTAAAATAATAATTGGATTGGTTAACGGGTAATGGCCGGGCTTGCCTAGCAATGTGTTGGGCGCCATCACGACCGGGGTTTAGGTCGTGACAGGCGCTATATTGAGGCGAGACACGTACTCTACAGTGAGTGCGGGGTCGTTTGTGATTGGAGGAATATGGCTTAGTCCGTCCAAGTGATGTTCATAATGTGCATTGACTAGAAATTGATTGGTAAACATCCTACTTGGATTACTATTAGCATATTTGGGCTGTGTGCCGATTATTTGGATCTCGTAGGGATTATTATCACTGTTTCCATGATGTATAGAATGTTTTCATGATATCAGTCCCGAGTTAAATATTATCTCGAAATGGCTAGTAAAATTCTTAGGTTTTAACCACCTAATAATAATTCCTGATAATTGGAACTGAAAATGGTAAACTTGATTGTGCATGTGTGGCCTGCATGCGTATTATTAGACTGATTGTAGATTGGGTTGTATGCCGCAATGAATGTTACGATGATATTGCGCTTGGGCTGTAGGAGCCCCTCCGAAGTCTGAACCCCCACAGTGAGCGCGGGTACCCAATGGATCGGGCTGTACACCGCAGCGGTCATGTGCATTGCATTGCATTCATACATCTATACATGCCTGTGTTATGTGTCATTAATTGTTGTTATTACACTGTTAAATGTGTATGAGTATTGGTTATAGCTTTGCATTGTTGTATTTCGGATTTTCTTACTTTCAGCCATTATATATGTCTATTACCACTGAGTTGGAAGTACTCACTTTACTCCCTATACCATGTGTGCAGATCCAGGTATCCCGGGAGTTTAGCTGAGCTTTTGCTGATTTCAGAGTTTATCTGGAGTTCTTGAGGTAGCTGCCTGACGTCCGCAGGACCCGACTCCTCCCCTATCCCTTATATTATCTTTCCGCAGTTTTGAGATATTGTGTTAATTGGAGTCTTGTCATACTGTGTTGTTAGAGGCTCTAGACTCATGAGCCCCAGGTCGTTGGGAGTATATTCTGTGTTATAGTGATATTCAGCATAATCTTTTAGTTTCATTGTTATTAATGATAATCAAATAACTGATTTTGAGCTTCATTCTCGGGTTGAGAGTGTAAATGGTCGGGCTTGCCTAACAATTGTGTTGGGCGCCATCACGACCGGGATTGGGGTCATGACATACTAGTACTACTTGTAAGAAAGGGGAAAACTCTCAACTACCTACTAACTTTCTACCCTAATCCTCGATCTCCACACCCTCCTATCTAGGGTCATGTCCTCAGTGATTTGAAGTCATATTAAAATTGAGAAAGATTTGAATAAATCAATATTTGTTAGTTTAGGAAAATATTTTTCAACTAGTTAATTTAAATTTTTTTGCTGTGAATTTAAATATATTGAAAACTACACAAAAATATTATAAGTTGAAATAATTAAAATTCAAATATTTAAGAGGCATATGAAAAAATCGCGATGAAAAACAAAATTATCTGGCTCTCAAAATCTGAAATTATGTTGGATTGAGTATGTTACTAGAATGAAATAAGTATTTACCAATAACCGAGGACCATAATCAATATTATTCATTTATCCTAATGGGTTTGTGTCATGTTAAGTTTCAAGATTATTATTTTTTTCTGAATTATATTGGTTATTATGATGCTGGTTCCAAAAATTTGAGTTATTTGCATTTTGCACGATTAAAATGTTTAATTTTTTTGTACCCTATTCTTCTTGGGATTTTTATCGTATATGTAAGAAAATTAGAACACATTTAAAAGTGCCATTGTATTTACAGAAAGTAACTAAAGCTTTATCTATCTGTATCTATCTATCTATATATTATTATAAAAGCATGAATACAATGTTGGTTTACAAAAATAACCTTATAAAATTAAGGATAATAATTCATAATTAAAGGACATAATCGGAATAATAGATATTAACCTTATAATTCTATTAGTTTTAAGACATAATACTACATGTTAGGAATCCTGCATAATTATTTTTAGGAATCCTATTAGTATAATTACTTTCGAATTGTCTAATTCATATAAATTGAACAAGTAAATATCTTTAAACATGTAATTGTAATGACCCGACCCGTCATTTATTGTATTTCAGCCCTGTTATCCCTGTATGTTAATATGCGTGTTTGGTGAGTTTGAAGTGGTTTGGGTGGAAATTGGATAGAAATGAGACAAATAGTCTCTTTAAGAAAAACTTAAGTTGGAAAGGTCAACCCGACGTTGACTTATGAGTTAGAGGGCTCGGAACGGATTTCCGATCGCTCGACTAGTTTTGGGGGATGATTTGTGACTTAGGAGTGAAAACGGAAGTGAATTCGGAGGTCCGGAGGGAAAGTTAGCTAGGTTTGGTGAAGCTGGAATTTTGGAAGAATCCGGTCGATAAGTGAGAATTTGATCTGAGGGTCGGAATGGAATTCTGAAAGTTGTATTAGCTCCGTATGGTGATTCTAGGATTGGGAGCGCGATCGGAAGTGAATTCGGATGTCCGGAGGTCATTTTGAAGTCATTTGGCTAAATATATAAATTTGAAGGTTTTTGAGAAAATTCGACCGAAAGTGGAAATCTTGATATCGGGGTCGGAATGCGATTCCGAAAGTTAAGGAACGTCAGTAATATCGAATGTGACTTGTGTGCAAAATTTGAAGTCATTCCGGAATAATTTTGGTAAGGTTTGATATACTTAGTCTCTTTTAAGGAAGCTTAAGTTAGAAAAGTCAATCGGTTATTGACTTATGTGTTAGAGCGATCGAAATGCGAATTTTATGGTTTGGATAGATTTTTTAGGTAATTTGGAACTTAGGAGAGTGTCCGGAATATTTTTGTGATGACCGGTATAGAATTAAGCTTGAATCGTCAAAGTTAGTATTTTGGCGAATTCCGGTTGATGGTGAGATTTTGATCCGAGGGTCGGAATGCAATTTCAAGAGTTTCTGTAGCTTCGTTATGTCANGAAGTTTCAAAGTTCATAAGCTTGAATCAGATGCGAATTTGGTGTTGTGATGTTGTTTTGAGCATTCCGAAGGTTGCAACAAGTTTGAATGATGTTATGGAATATGTTGGAATATTTGGTTGAGGTCCCATTGGCCTCGGGTTAGTTTTGGATGGTTAAACGGACTATTTCATCTTTAAAACAATTACAGATTTTTTTTTTTGTGCTTCAGTTGTGCACCAGAATATTTTGGTGCGAGGAGTCCAATTCGGAAGCTTATATCTTGTAATCTATAAAGAATCACAAAAGGTGCAAAACACGAAAGTTGTAGACCTTCATGTCTAGTTTCCAGAAAGCTAAATAAATCATAATTTGGACGTCTATAGTGAAAGTTATGGTCTATTGAAAATAACTGGTGGAGCTCGTTTTCCAGAATTTGCTTTCGGGGAGGCTACTTTGGAAGCTCATATCTTGTAATCTACAAGGAATCTGAAAAAGTTCAAAACACAAAAGTTGTAGCCCTTCATGTCTAGTTTCCATAAAGCTAAAGATCGACAGGAAATGACTGCTGGAGCAATGTGATGTACAACATGTATAGCACAAGTGCAAGGTACAACTCGACAATGCATCAGATTCTTTTACACGAGTTTGGTTCATTTCTTTCATTTATTTCATTTGGTTTGGATGATTTTGGAGAGCTTCAAGAGGGGATTTTCATCATCAATGTGAAGGTAAGTTATCCCCACCTATTTTGAGTTAAGTACATCAATTATCTATAGATTTGAGCACGAAAATTGTAGAAAAATTGAGGATTTAGGCCTAGGGAGTTGAAAATAAGATTTGGTGATTTGAGGGTTCAAATGAACTCCGATTTTGATGAACTTTATATGTACGGACTTGTGACGAGACGAGAATTATGAAAATGTAAGTTTCTTAATTTTTTGAGAAGCGGGCCCGGGTCTCGGGTTTTGCTAGTTTCAAAGTTTTTTCCTATTTCTCGGTTGTTTTTGATTGGGTAATGTTCCATTAGCATTATGTAACGTATTCGTTGTGTTTTTGGCCAGATTCGCAGCTCGGAGAGGAGAATTTGAAGGAAAAATGCATTTCGGACTAGTTTCCGGCCGGCTTGAGGTGAGTAATGGGTGTAGATGATGACCCGAGGGTTCGAAACCCCGGCATATCACATTGTGATGCTGTATTGAGGCGAGACACGTACTCTACTGCAAGTGCGGGGTCGATTATGATTGGGGACTATGGCTTAGTCCGACCGAGTGGCATTATACAGTGTTATTGGCTATAGATGAGCCGGTAAACCTCCTACTTGGATGGTCATGAATATATTTGGGCTGTGTGCCGGTTAATTGGGTCCCGTGAGGATCGTTATCATTGTTTATATGCATTATATCATGCTTTCATGACATCAATCCTGCACTAGAACTCTGTTTAACATGATTTGGTAAATATTGAGGTTTGACACCTAATTCTATGTTTTCTTCTAATAAACTAAACTAAAAATGGTAAGATATATGTGCCTTTGAGGCTTGTATGTATGTAGCTGGGCTGATAGTGGATCGGGTTGTGCGCCACAGCGTATGTTACTATGATATTGCGCTTGGGGTGTAGGAGCCCCTCCGGAATCTGAACCCCCACAGTGAGCGCGGGTACCCAAATGGATCGGACTGCACGTACCGCA
>MU700865.1:0-14561 GCA_026770625.1 Nicotiana glauca | reverse complement strand
TTATGAGTGTGGGAACCTCTCTTAAATGTGAGGGCACATGAGAGTTGAGTTGTGAATTTAATCCCATTTTCAATTTGAAGGAATGACCAAAGAAAGTTGATTGTGATAGAAAATCAAATTTTAAAGCTTTAGTGTCATGACTTTATTGCTACTTTGATTTGCATTAGTATTCGAGCACTTGAAGTATAATGAAGTTCATGAGAAGTGCTTGAAAATTCATATGCTTTGGAGTGATTGTTAGTACCAATCGAAGTCATGTTTTTGTGCTTATAGTAGACCTTTTTGGCTTGGCATGATATGGATGCATTGTTGAGTTAACTACTTGGGAGGAGATTTTGTCGCTTTCATTGCTTGAGGACAAGCAACAGTTTAAGTTTGGGGATTTGATAAGTTGGTATTTTACCATCTTATCTTGTCTTTAATCCTATACTTTTTGCTATGTTTAAGTGATAAAATCATGTGCTTAATGTCGTTTACTTCCATTTTATAGGTTCTAAGTGATTTAGAAGTAAAGGATGGAGAAACCAAGTGAAAACATATCAAAAGGAGCTAAAATGAACAAAATGATGCCTGCCAGTGATTTGCCCTTCGTGAACGCCGAGGCACCATGCGAACGCGAAGGAGCAGGAAACCTAACCTACGCGAACGCGAAGTGACAAACGCGAATGCGATGGTTCAAAATCCAAAACTTTGCGAACGCATATACCTGAACGCGAACGCATAGATTCCAGACCCAAAGCTTCGCGAACGCGAAGCTGCTAACGCGAACGCGATGAAGAACTGGGAGTGAAAACTTGGCAATTTTGGAATTTCACATTTTTTTACCCTAAACCCTTTAATACCCAAATCAGCTCATTTGTAAAGGATCTTTGGCTTATTTTCAGTTCCTAGAACTAGAGAGAACATTTTTGGAAGCTAGGGTTTTTGCACACACACTTGGGTCTTGAAGATTGAAGCTTGTGGTTAAGATTTTCTTACCTATTTATGTTTATTTCTTCATTTCCTTGCTTTGTATTGAATATTTAAATTTGTAGTATTTATTTCCAATACTTGAACCTTGTTTATGGAAGTATTCATATTTAAAGTGTGGATTAAATACCTTGTTATGCTTATGTATTGAATGATTTTTATTCTTTTATGAAGTGAGTTATTGTTATTTTAATTATTCTTGTTCTTTAATGTTTCCAAAGGGATTAGCTAACCCTAGGACTCGTCCATTAACTCCGAAATGATTTTTGAAAAGATAATTTAGGGTTGGGAAAGATTAATTAACAAGAACTTGAGGCGTTAACCCTCGTTTTATAGATTCTACCTAAGGATAGGATTGAACTACTTGTAGCCATTCCGGGTGTGCTTAATCTTCTAATTTCTTTAGGGATAATTCAATTAGGAAGTCTTGTTAGTCTTCAGAGCTAATTAAGAATTATTATATGTGGCTAATTAACATAAACTCGCTCATATTTGTAAAATCATGAAATACATTGGATCGTTACTTGAGGGTAATTCCCGATGCAACCATACTTGTAGCCATTGATCATTTTACTTACTTTCTAGGTTAGTTTATATTTCCGCATTTAGATATTAAATATTTTCAAACCAAAATTCTTAGTATTTGGCATTGCGTAATAAGCGATAATTTTCCTACATTCCTAATCGCCTACACATTGTTCTCTGTGGGATTCGACCCCGACTCATAGTTGGGTAAATTATATTGCATGCGACCGTGTCTATTACTTTTTAGTAGTAGATTTGGACGTCACCAATAATTAACATTTTGAAAATACAGGAGCCAATTGTATGCATATAAATATAATTATATTTTAAAATGGGCTAACATTGCAATTATATGTAATTTAGCTTAAAATACTAAATATAATTGTAAAAATACATTAAAATCACATTAGTCATATTTTGGCATAAGTATAGAAATCAAATAAATAAATTATCAAAACAATAATTTTGAAAATAATTATTGGGGATTTTATGGATAAAAGGGGGGGGGGGGAATAAATCAATTTAAACCCTTAAAATTACGGAAAAAATAATGAAAGCCTTGTGCATGCTTATATGTTCATATATATGCTTTTTTGAAGGCTTTTTATGCATATTTAAAATATATAGGAAAAAATTGGGTATCAGCACCTTGTTTCTTCTGATGACGAGGATGTTGGGAGTGGCTACGGGGAGGGGGAAGGTGAAGAAGGAATCCCTGAGGAAGAGTGGGTTCCCGAAGATAAAGCTGCCGAGAGTGCAGTTCTTGAGGATGTCGCTTCCAGGGATGTGACCCCGAAATAGATTAGGTTCTTTTTTTTGTTTTTTTGTGTAAGGGCCCCGCGTGGACGTTGCAAATATAGTTTGTAAATCAACTTTTGTGGATATAAAGAACCTTTTTGCTTTATCTTTGCTTTGTGTTGAATTCTGTTTGGTCTTCATCTGTGAAAATTTTTATTGTATAACTCTAATGATCAGTCCGAATACTGAGCTCACAAAATAATAAACCCCTTAGGTTTTTTATTGATCAACATAATACTTCTCAGGGATTTAGTTAATCCTCTAGCTAAGCTCAAATCAATTTGATGTGAGCTCTGGGTATCTAGACCTTTGAGTCTGAGTTGAGTGAAAGGAAGGTCTCGAACCCTTTATATTTTGGAACTTAGGCTCTTTTAGGTTGGCCCGTAGACTCTTTGGGGTTGGCCCTTAGGCTCTTTAAGTTGGGCCGATTCGGCCTCTAAAGCGGCTATAACTTTCCCTCTTTTTGGCTAAAAGACTAAGTGAAAATTTTTTTTATGCCTTAGCATGTGTTTTTGTACCCGTTGGGTTTTTTGAAGGTTTGATCGATTGGAACCTCATTTATAACTTGTTTGTGTAAACATAATCGAATACCTCTTAAGGTTTTTTCGAAGGTTGGTATTATCGTAACCTCTAAATTATTCGAGGGTTGATTTTATCGAAGCCCTCTATCTTTGCTTTTGCCGAGGGTAGCCTAATTTAACTGATTTTTTCAAAGTGTTTGAAGGCCTTTAATTTTATGGCAGAAGTCGGACGTCTCCGAGCTGTATTATTTTGGCCGTACCCTTTTTATATAACCGTAGTCTTTAATATAGTTGTAGCCTTTAATATGGATGTAGCCTTCCGGTATGTCTCTTGGACGTGTTTTCCCATAACCTTTCGAACTTGTTCGGAAGGTTAATCCCTGAGTATATTGGCCTTGGCCTTTATATCTAGGAGATGCCTCTTTGAGGTCTTATGAGTCTGACTTTTTGGTGGCTCGGATGCGCTGACTATCGGTGACAGTCCCCGAGTATTTGAGGGTGTATTTACATTCTGGCTCCTAAGCCGTTTCTCGTAGGATTGTAAGTGTAGAGCTCGTATAATGGTATACTTCTTTGAGACACAAAGTGTTTTTGATATAAACAGAGTGTTTCTTCAAATACTTAATACATGCATATATATTTTGCCTTTGGAGCTCGACTATTATATGGACACGGTTCATCTAACCGTTTGGCCCATTACAAAGTTTTCCTATCGAGGCCCTCTTTGGCATGAAGTATTTCCCTCGAAAATATAACCTATGAGGGTGATGCCCCCCAATATTCGAGGTTGATTGAAAAGAAGCCTTAGATACTGTTGAGTTTTCCTTAGGTAGCATCTAGTTGTTTCCTCGTTAAAAACCTCGCTGGTAAAACCCATTTGGGACAAAATCCGATCTAAGGGAAAAACAGTGCAATGCATGCTTTAAAACCTAAGGACTTTGTGTAAAAATGTGCCTTTGATAGCTTCGATCAAACATCTGCAATGAGTTAGTTTCAAATTCAAATGGACAAGAAAGATACACTCATACCTTAGCAATAGTATCATTTGAATAACGACATGTTCCAATTGTTCGGCAGTTGTTCACCTTCCATTGTGCTTAGTTTGTAAGATCCTTTACCGACAACTCCAAGGACTCAGTACGGTCCTTTCCAATTCGGTCCTAGTTTCCCTTTGTTAGGGTTTCGAGTATTGAGGGTGACCTTTCGTAGAACGAAGTCCCCAATTCCAAAGTGTCAAAGGTTGGTCCTTCTATTGTAGTATCTTTCAATCCTTTGCTTCTGTGCGTCTATCCGAACAAGAGCTATTTCTCACTTTTCATCTAACAACTCGAGTCTAGCATTCATAGCCTCGTGATTTGATTCCTCTAATGCACGTCGAAACCTGGTGCTGGGTTCTCTGACTTCGACATGGATGAGGGCCTCGGAACCATAAACTAAAGAGAACAGACTAGCCCCCGTGCTTGACTTCGATATTGTTTGGTATGCCCAAAGGACCTCGGGTAGAATTTCTCTCCATTTTCCCTTCGCATCGTCCAACCTCTTCTTCAGGTTTTGAATTATAGTTTTGTTTGTGGACTCGACTTATCCATTTCCAGTTGTATGGTATGGTGTCGATAAAATCCTTTTTATTTTGTGTGCTTCGAGGAACTCCGTCACTTTGCTGCCGATGAATTATTTTCCATTGTCACATACAATCTCGACAGGCATCCCGAACCGGCATATGATTTGGTCTCAAATGAAGTCAATAACTTCTTTTTCTCTGATCTTCTCGAAAGCCTGTGCTTCCACCCATTTGAAAAAATAATCAGTCATAAACAAAATAAATTTAGCTTTGCCTGGGGCCACTGGTAGAGGATCGACTATATCCATTTCCCATTTCATGAAAGAACATAGGGATAGGACCGAATGGAGTTGCTCTCCGGGTTGATGGATCATCGGTGCAAATCGTTGACACTTATCACATTTTTTGACAAATTCCTTAGTATATTTTTCCATGTTATCCCAGTAATAACCTGCTCTGATAATTTTGGGAACCAAAGATTCGGTGCCGGAGTGATTTTCACAAGTAAATTCGTGGCCCTCTCATAGAACATAATCAGTGTCCCCCGACCCTAAACATACCGCCAATGGCCCATCGAACGTTCTCCTGTACAATGTTCCACCTTCGTCTAATGCAAACCTAGCAGCCTTAGTTCATAACGCCCTCGATTCTTTATAGTCCGATGGGAGTTTACCATCTCTCAAACAATCTATGTACTTATTCCTCCAGTCCCAAGTCAAACTTGTTGAATTTATCTCGGCATGACCCTCTTCAACCACAGACCTCAATAACTGGACAACAGTCCTCAAGACGATATCGTCTTCTTCAACCGAGGATTCCAAATTAGCAAGTGCATCAACATTACTTTTGCTCTCGAGGCATATGATACAGGGTCCATTTCTTGAAAGATGCAATGTTACCTGCCGTTTATCTAAGTATCGTTGCATCCTATCCTCACGAACTTCAAACTTTTATTTACTTGGTTTACCACCAACAGTGAATCGCACTTGGTTTTAATGACTTCTGTTCCAAAGTCTAGGCTAGTTCGAGACCTGCAATTATGTCCTCATACTTGGTCTCATTATTAGTCAACCTAAAAGTTTTGATATATTGTCTAATGGTACTACCCGTATGTGGTTTTAAGACAATGCCGAGTCCGGACCCCTTCCCATTCGAGGCACCGTCCGTGAAAAGGGTCCATACCCTCGATTATGTACCCGAATTCAGCAGGAATTCATTTTCCACTTCAAGTACGAGGGTCAGCGTATAATCGGCCACGAAGTCAGCTAGAATTTGAGACTTGATGGCCATTCGGGGTTGATATTCGATATTGTAACCGCTGAGTTCAAAGGCCCATTTATCCAGCCGGCCCGATGGCTCGGGCTTATGCAAACCATTTCGAAGGGGGTATGTGGTTAACACACATATGGGATGACATTGAAAATATGGCTTTAGTTTTCTAAGTGCGCTTATCAATGCAAGTGCTAATTTTTCTAAGTGAGGGTATTTGGTTTCAGCATCTCCTAGAGTTTGGCTTACATAATAAATATGAAATTACATACCTTGCTCTTCTCGAACTAGTACCCCACTTACCGCTATCTCGGATACTGCCAAATATAGGTAATGTTTTTCATCTACCTTCAGGGTGTGAAGCAAAGGCAAGCTTGATAAGTATCGCATCAGTTCTTCTAAGGCTTGTTGGCATTCCTGGGTCCATGCAAAATCTTTTTTCTTTTTTAGCAAGGAAAAGAAATGGTGACTTCGATCTGATGACCTCGAAATGAATCGACCCAAAGCAGCTATTCGACATGTTAGCCTTTGCATGACCTTTACACTATCCACTATCGTGATATCCTCAATGGCCTTGATTTTATTGGGGTTAATTTTGATGCCCCGATTCGACACCATGAAGTCGAGAAACTTACTCGATCCGACTCTGAAGGCAAATTTCTTTGGATTAAGCTTCATGTTGTATCTCCTTAAGAGTTTGAATATTTCCTGCAAATGAGCTAAATGGTCCTCTGCGCGCATGGACTTAATCAACATATCATCAATGTAAACTTTCATTGTTTTACCTATTCGTTCTTCGAACATTTTGTTAACTAGGTGTTGGTATGTAGCTCCTGTATTTTTTAGCCTAAAGGGCATTACGTTGTAAGAATAAGTTCCAAATTTAGTAATAAACGAAGTCTTTTCCTGGTCCCCCGGGTTCATCTGAATCTGATTGTACCCGGAGTAGGCGTCAAGAAAAGTTAGTATCTCATGTCCGGTCATGGCATTGATCATACGATCGATGTTGGGCAATAGGAAAGAGTCTTTTGGGAATGCTTTGTTCAAATTTTTGTAATCTATGCATATTCTAAGTTTATTTCCCTTCTTAGGAACTATAACAACGTTGTCTAAACATTCGGGGTACTTCACCTCTCGTATAGACCCTATTTTAAGAAGTTTGGTTACCTCGTCCTTTATGGATTCATGTTTCACCTCGGACTGGGGCATCCTTTTTTGCTTCACCGGGTTGAACACAGGGTCGATGCTTAACCGATATGTGGTGACTTCTGGTGGTATCCTTGTTATATCTAAATGGGACCAAGCAAAGCAATCCATATTATCAATAAGAAATTGAATGAGTTTTTTCTTGAGTTCGGGGGTTAATCTCGTTTCAGGTATACCTTTCTCTCGGGCATATATTCGATCAGTATGACCTGCTCCAATTCCTCGATTGTTGACTTAGTTACATCGGACTCTTCGAGAATGACGAAGGTTCGGGGAGTAAGTAAGTCCTCATCTTCGTCTTCGATTACCTGTTGCTCCGATTTCGTCGAGGCTGGAGGCGGTGATTGCTATTTGGCCGCTTGTTTACCTTCGATGCTCGATTTCTCCTAGGTCGAAGGCTCTGGTATCAGTACTACTTACTCGATTGCAAACATCTCCTTTGCAGCATATTGCTCTCCGTAGACCATTTTCACTCATTCCTTTGTTGGGAACTTCATTATCTAGTGAAGAGTTGAAGGCACTGCCCTCATGTTGTGTATCCATGGTCTCCCGAGGAGTGCGTTATACCTCATGTCACTTTTGATGACATGGAATTTAGTATCTTGTACGGTCCAGGCTACGTTTACTGGTAGGATTATCTCCCCCCTTGTTGTTTCGCTTGCCATGTTAAAGCGATTTAGGACCCGGGATGCAGGTATAATCTGATCCTGTAGGTCGAGCTGCTCTACGACCCTCAATCTGATTATGTTTGCTGAGCTACTTGGATCTAATAAAACACGTTTAACTTGAATTTTATTTAAAAGGATAGAAATTACCAGGGCGTCATTGTGCGACTGAGATATGACTTCTGCTTCCTCATTGTGTAATGATAGGACGTCCTCAGGCACATAGCTCCGAGTCCATCTGATGATCGAAACCTTAGTGCGTTTGAATACGGGTCTTTGTGGGACATCAACACCACCAACGATCATGTGGATCACATGTTTTGGTTCTTCCTGCTTGTTTTTTCTGCTTACATCTCTCTCCCTGAAGTGATTCGTAGCTCGATCACTGAGAAATTCTCGAAGATGACTTTCGTTGAACAACCGAGCTACCTCCTCCCTTAGCTGCTTGTAGTCTTCCGTTTTATGGCGTGTGTGCCATGATACTTACACATCAAGTTTGGATTCCTTTGAGAGGGATTGGTTTGTATAAGCCTGTGCCACTTGGTGTCCTTGATCCTTCCAATAGCTGACATGATCCCTGATGCATCTACACATATTATATTCTGACAGTCGAGGTGCCTCCATGAGGTCAGTATGTTTATTGAACCCATTCTTACTCATGAGTCCCCGAGAACTTTGGCCTCGATCGTTTATCCGATCATTTCAAGGAGTGTTATGACTCGAGCCATTATTTCTCCTATCGACATATGGCTGATATTGTTCTTTGTTGAACCTTGATTCCCTGTTTGTATCCCTTGGGGGCTTAGCCACCAGCCTATTAGGATGAACCGAGCCCGAAGGGGGCTCCCAACTGATCGTCTTCGACCCTAATCTTGGACTGGTAATGGTTATGCACATCTGACCATGTCATAGTTGGATACTCGATCAAGTTCTACTTTAATTGTCGAGATACTATCGAACTCCATTCGTTCAAACCCTACATAAAGGCATGTACTGCCTAGTCATCGAAGACCGGCGGTAATTTCAATCTTTCCATCTGAAACCTAGACATGAACTCCCTCAATATCTCGTCGTTTCTTTTTTTTTATCTTGAAGACGTCTGATTTTCTTGTTGCCACCTTTATGGCCCCGGCGTGTGCTTTGACAAAGGCATCTCCTAACATAGCAAACGAATCAATAGAGTTAGGAGGCAAGTTGTGATATCAAATCATGGCTCCCTTTTACAGTGTTTCCCCCAAACTTCTTCAACAATACTGATTCGATCTCGTCTTTATTTAAGTCATTCCCCTTGATTCCGCAAGTGTATGAAGTAATATGCTCGTTAGAGTCGGCTGTCCCATTATATTTTGGTATATCGGGCATGCAAAACTTCTTGGAATGGGCATCAGAGCTGCACTTGGGGGGAATGGTTTTTGTATGAACTTTTTGGCATCTAATCCTTTCAAGATCGGATGTGCCCCCGGTATTCGATCAACAGAGGAGTTATAAGTCTCCACATTTTTGTCATTGTCTTTAATCTTCTTTTCCCCGGACTCGATCCTCTTGGTGAGCTCTTCGAGCATTCTCATAATGGTGGGGTCAGTCCCCGAGTCATTTATGTTTGACCTCTCTTGCGCTGGATCAACACGCCGAGTGTTTACTGGTTCAGCTATACTCGGAGTCTTATTCTGACTTTGAAGTTGAACGATGGCGATCTGTTGAGCCTACAGCATCTCTAATATCACTTGGAGGCTGATTCCCCCATCTCTCATTCCTTGTGCTCCTTTGCAACCGGATCGAGCCTCCCTATGTACATTCCTTCCGGGGTCTGTGTCTAAATCCGCGTTTAGAGCATTGTGTGAACTAACATCAACTGGTTCCATATTTGGAACTTCCTCAGGGTTTATTGGTAGTAAACCGACCCCTATACTACTGTTTTCTCCCAAACCTTCGTTGTCATGAACATGTGCGTTTTGTGAGCTAGACATGTTTCAGCCTCAGAATCAAAAATTCTTGACAAGAAAAAGTGTAAAAGTAACGTGCGTAATGAGAATCAGTAATGAAATAATCACTATTATCTTTAGCCCCAAGGTGGGTGCCAAACTGTTTACGTTGAAAATACGAGTAACAATTAAATTTGATTTGTAGTTTTAAAGATATGTAATTTAGTTCAATACCAATTAATAATCAAGAAATATGAAGTAGAAATGAAAGAAATAAGTGAATCAAACCAATTTACTCAGCAGTGGTGATCTCGAGATGAACTAAGAGCAATAAAAAAAGAACAATAAATGTAAATGACAATTCTGATGAGCAGCAACAGAGGAAGGTAAAATAGTATATTCTTTTCCAATGATTAGATGATGTTACAAATGATTAGAGTCCCCTTTATATAATAAGGAATCCCTAAATAAGGTGCATTTCTATTTACAGTAAGGAATATTATTGATACAATTGTCTAACCGCCTAGTACGATATAGTAATCCTATTCCGGGATTTATGCCATGATCTTGGGGATGTGGCAAGAATCTAGCTCATTCTGTTACAAATCCATAACGGTATTATTTTGGGGTTGAGCATACTCGACCTCTGTATGCGTCATGCTTCAATCTTCGGACATCATACTCTGTCCTCGAACTCGGATCTGGTCCTGACCTCGGGCCTTGGACGACCTCGGGCTTTGACGACCTGTCGAGCCTATAGATCGAAGGCATACGATCTCAACCGTATACAAACTTCAAGATACAATCTTGGAGTTTCACTTGTATAAATATCAAACTCCAAGACATGATTCTAGGTTTTACTTACATAAGTTTGAACTCTATGATATGACACGATGTCACGGAGTTTTACTTGCAGCGGTGACTTGTATAAGTTTTAGTAATAACACTTCAAATTTAGGAATTTTCTGGAGTTTATGTGATTATTTTTCAATTGCTTTATTGATTTTTAATTGGTGACTGTTTTTCAGCTAGTTTATGAATGCTAGTTTTATTTCAATTCACATCTTTAAAAGTGATTACTTGGTGTCATTTTCTCTCCTAAATTATGATTCATCCCTCGTAGATGTAACTACAAAACTGAAGACTAACTCTAAGGGGTCTTTTGGTTATGAGATTAAGTAATATTAATTTTAGGGTAGAATTTAAGATTGTATTTATTCCATATTTAATTATGGGTATTAATTAATCCCGATATAGTTTGTATACCAAAATGATACTAGTACTTACCGATCCTACATAGAAGATATTATAGTTTATATCATGGGATGTCGTAAATTGTAGCCAATAGAAAATCCCACAATTGAACCGCATGAGCCGTAAAAATTACACGGGGCGCACTATTTGGTCACTCCAATTTAATATATTCCCATATTTTTAAATTTTTTTAACTTGTACCACTTTTTAAATAACTTCAGCTCTCTTTCTCCTCCTCATTCTCCTCCTTCGTTTTCTTCTTCTTTCTTCTGCTGTTGTTGGTGCAGATTATTTCTTCTTCGTTTTGTCTCAATTAATATTATTTTACGTAAGCATAGTTATGGATTTAACTTAACTGTTTGTTCAGATTTTTCATGAAGTGGAACAAGTCATCTATTGAGCTCAAAAATGGCAACCTGTGATGAAGTAGAATGGAGTAACATATTTGAAGGGAAGATATACGTACACAAACACAACTATGACAAGTAGGCCAAGTAATTTGTAGCAACTTTCCACCTAAACAAAGAACCACCATAATTAAGGATAAATGACAGATTAACTACTCTCATCTTGGCTACAAAAAGTACAAAGAGTTATCTGTTTAACCAAAAAATAGATTTTTAGTTAAATCTAGAATATAGAAGAATCGGGTTACTGATAATCAAGAGACAAAAATAATAAAAGACTTTTGAGAGTAATAATAAAGCAGTAAATAATTTTGTATTTCAGTGTTATCTCAATAATATTTTGTGTCCTTACAGATGTTGAGACATTCTCCTTTTATAGTTGATTCTAGGAGAATATGTAATGTCTCTGTCTTAATGAGGCAATTATAAGCAATAAATAATATTAAAAGAAACGTTACTCAATCATTCATATTAAATACAGATTCCCTAACGTATTGGGCATTTAATATTGAATTTGGCCTCTTCCGCGTTGTCACTTGTCAGGTTCATTCCTCTAATTCCTTTTGATCTTTGGGCTTTAAATGATTCGAACAGGTACGGCAATCGTGCTATTTGAGTAGCGACTCGTGTCTCTTTAAGTTTCTTCTCTCCCGTATCAGTTGTTGCCCGTGCCTCTTGATTGATTATCATACTTTGACCATTTGACCAATACATGTGCNCCCCCACTTTCCATTTATTTATCAATTAAATATTTGGGAAGTGGATCTTCATTAAAAAGAGAATTTTTGCCATAATCAAGGCCATGACAACACTGATGCTTCAGTAGTCTTTTCCATTTAATGCCACTGCACACATGTTACTTTCCTATTAGCTCTGCAACTTTGCAGCCTTTTTTCAAGGCCTCTTCAATTCTACTATTCACGAAGAGATAATTGCATTTATTATAGGCTTTCCATCATTATACTTCTTGGCCTTTGACGGCTGTTATTATATACATATTCAATTCTTTTTCCCTTGTCTTCTCCTTCATAAACATTATTAAGTACTTTACTCTTTACTTCTACTCGCTTCCTCTTTAATTCATCTTTTTCCACCATGCCATCTTCAAACCCTAACCCTAGAAAAGTTCCAATTCTGGATAATTTTCCCAATGCCCCTGTTAGACATAGAAGGGGTAGAGAGGCAGACTTCGTAGCCTAGGGTCTGTTCGCGGGGGCAATTCTGGTTTCATTACACCTTCTTCTAGTTCTGGCATTGTTACTAGAGGTTCTTTCACTCGGAAATCCTCTTCTAAAGGTAAAGAACCTTCTGAGCCTCTTCAAGAACCTTTAGTTGAGGAAATAATGTCGAATAATCTATCTTTTGAGCATGATAAAGAATCTCTTCGTGAACAGGTTGCTAATTTAGATAGAGCCGACACCTATCCCTCTCTAATTACTAAAACTTTGATCTCCATTGTTCAAAAAGATTGTCGTTGGGGAAGTGACCTCCGTATAGTAATCCCTAATCCAAACCAGAGAATTTCTTCTTATAGGATTGGATTTTATTTTGTTTATACTTATCCCTTCACTTTGGGATTTATTCCTGCTATTGACTCAGTAATACTTGCTTTCTGCTGTTTTTTCAAAAAAAAATTAGGACAAATTGGCCCCCTCGTATGGAGAGCAGTGGCTTGTTTAAGGTATTTGTCTGTCAAAGCAGATGTTGACTTTACCTTTCCCCATCTTATTCATCTTTACCACCCCAAGCTATTCCGCAATGGTGTTTTTACCTTAACTGCAAGAAGTAAAAGGGTCTTGGTAAGCCCTGAAGATGATAAAGATCGTGGCTGGTACACCCGTTATGTTGCAGTACCCACAGTTGGTTTGGTGGGTGAAATAAATATTCCTTTTCCTGAAAAATGGAACCTTGCACGTAGGTCTTACTTCCTTTCCATACCTATTTTTAAGAGTTTTAACTCCTTCTCTAATTTCATTCTTTTTTTATTTTTANCAATTCCAATAGACTTATTGGAAGGTCCCATTGGCGTGCATCCAGTAGGAATTGAACCTACGAATTCGCCAATTATCAACATGGTTGAAAAGTGAAAACTCACGGTATGCATCTCTTATGTTTTTTCGTATGTTAAATTCTTTCTCCTCTTCTTTTAACTTTTTACCCCTTTTTTTGTCAGGATTTGTTATTCGAGGTATGACAACTGAAGTGGCTATCGCCATTCGATCCTTATGAGCACGTGATTTTTTCCCTAAGCAAATTATTCCAAAAGTTTCAAATAAAATGATTTCTTTATTATTTTACAATTTTTGTGAATTTTATGGAATTTTGTGTTAATTGGTTGCATTTTATTTGTGCATGATAAGTCATATGAAAATACAAAAAATATATGCACTTGCATCTATAGATTTAATTTCACAATTTTAGTATTAATTTGTTTTAGAACAGAATAGGAGAAAAATAGCAAAAAATAATATTTTTGGCATTTTTAGTTTAAATTTGTATTAGGTTGCATTTAAATTAGGAATTACTATAACTGAAAATTAGGAAGTATAATTGTTAGAGTCAATTTATTTTTGGTTTTTATTTTAGCATTTTATAAAATTAGAAAAAATAAAAATACAAAAATACAAAATGAAAATAAGTAAAAGAAATGAAAGAAAATAAAAAGAAAATAAAATAGGGGGTGCCTGCCGAATTGGGCTCATTTTCAATCATATATCCCAGCCCAAATTCAAATTACCCATCCAATTTCCCAGGCCCAAACCCTCAAGACCCTACCCGGTCCAGTCCATCTCAGTAATACCCAAAATGACCCCGTTTTATGCCCTTTCAATCCTGTCCATTCATCTTTGTTAAATCAACGGTCCAGGTTATATCTACATATCAAATAAAAATGTCCAAATATATGTCATAACCCTAATGACAAAAGACCCTTCCTCGTACTTTGTCCCATCCCTATAAACACCGGCATAACACCGCCCCATTTCGACCTATCGCCGCCAGCCGGAAATCGCCGCCGCCGGCGGCCCTCCTCCAACAACTCTCAAATTTCCACCACTTAAACGCCTCACCACCCTCTTCTAGAATATGAGCTCAGTTTTTCTCAAAACCCACTAGTTTGGCTCAAACAACCCAAACCCTAGCGCCGCCACCGCCGTGCACGGCGGCACCACCCCTCCAAACGGCCCCAAACTTACACCCTTAACTCACCTCCTTTCCCTCTCTCCAAATATGCATTCACCTTCCCTCGAATCAGGCTCTACCGCTTCGAATATCAATTTTAAATTTCTGAAAAAAAAACCTAGTTCGTCGGAACAGCCCCAAATTCATATCACGCGATCTCATCACTTCCCTAATGAAGAATCCACCGTTAGTGGCGTTTAAATCTCACCGAGCCGCTCAAATGTCAAATCTGACAAAATGGTCATTCCTTGCAAGTTTTCTAGTAAGTCTTCTTAAGTGTGCTT
>MU700862.1:0-16982 GCA_026770625.1 Nicotiana glauca | reverse complement strand
GAAGCCTGGCCAATCTGAAATCATACTAAAAATCATCTCTGCATCTTCATCTTAGAGATTTCTTATTTCGAAACTCAAAAATACAAAAAAATATCAGAAATAGCTCGAGAATCCTACTGTCTCATTAGTTTTAACATTCAATCTGGAATTCGATTGGTACTGATTTTCGAGTTTTTGTGTGGGAGTTACATTTTGTTAATCAAGTGACGGGTTATATACTGGTTTGCTGTTGTTGATCTGATATTGCTGTGGTTCAACTGGTGTTGATTGAGGCCAATTGATTACTGTTGTTATCACTGTGCGGATCCTGTTTCTGTTACTAGATCTCATTGATCTCCTTTTACTTCCAGGTACACTTCTATCATTGATGTAAATTCTAAAATTGAAGAAGATGAAGTGAAAGTTTACATGTCATTTCGTATTTTACTGTTGATTCATTGACCTTGATCCTTTGTATTCGTTAGGATTAGTTTAATATGTAATAAATTGGACTGGACTGTTGAACTTTAATTTGATATTGGCTTTAGTTTTAGATAGTTTCGTACTATAGTTGAGGTTATATGACATTATTTTAAAAATATAAAGTAGAATGGATTTAAGCTCCTGAAACTAGTTCTGTTAGGTATTATTACCTGTATACTGAAATTGAAAAAAAAATAATCAGAATTATTTCTGTAATGCGTGTTCAACATCTGATAATACATATAGATTCAAATCATAATTGTTCCATGTTTAGTGAATATAACAGATTCCGTAGATTAAAACATCACTATAATGTGTCAATTTGATATCACCTTTGAAGTAATGTCATAAATCAAAAATAGTTCAACTATGATAGCAATAAGTTTTAGTTCAAAGTGATTAATGTTAGAAATAACTTCAAATACTTAGTAAAAATGGTACTCGTGATAGAATTATAGCTTGTTTCGATCTTTTGAATTTTTATTACATTAGATCCAATTCTGTACATAAATTTGAAATAAAGGAAAATTTCCTGTAGTTACGTGCATAATTGCGTTTGAGTTTAATCTGAAAAATGAAGTAAATAAAACAAAAACATCCTCTGTTGCGAGTTCAATTTGAGAAAGGTCCAAATGCAAGGCCCAAATTCAGTAAATGTTATACATGGACCTGCATCATTTAATAAGAAAATATACTGGTTTGGGCCATTAGTAGAACATTTACATGAATGGCCTGGTCGAATGGTATTGAAGACTGTTCTGGACCACAGTTTTGTGGACTGTCCTGAACCGAAATTTGGATTGGGAACTTGTTATATGGGCTGTAATTAAGCCCAATAAGAAATAAGCCTGGACTCTTATGAGTTTGTGGCCCAAAAATGCCAAATTAATAGGTAATGATAAACAATTAAGATTTTTCCTTTGATATTAGAGACAAAACACATAGAAAATATAGTATACTTTAGATATGGCCTTAATAAAATGAGATGAGCCTCGCCGCATTAAATACACAATTGTGGGGCCCTCAAATAAATTGTTATAAAAATCTTAGATTTGGAAGGACCGTTTAGCAAATTTCACGGTCTTTCCCAAAGTTAATAAGACGTAGATGTTTTAGGCACGATTTGTAATAATATTACCTTCTTAATACGGGTGCACATTTATGTGACCCAAATCCAAATCTCAACGAAGTCGAAATGTGTTGAAAGCCACGGGCGTACTGGTACGACGTGGGCAAAAATACATTTTCACGATGTTGTAATTCTTTGTACAATTAAATAATAAAGCGGAATATTAAAGTATAAAAATCAGATAAAGACAAATACAACAGTTGAGCGACCGTGCTAGAACCACGGAATTCGGGAGTGCCTAACACCTTCTCCCGGATTAACAGAATTCCATATCCGGATTTCTAGTTTGCAGATTGTAACAGAGTCAAACTTTCCTCAGTTCGGGATTCATCCGGTGACTTGGGACACCATTAATCTCCCAAGTGGCGACTCTGAAACTAAATAAATAAATTCCGTTCCGACTGTCCTTAAATTGGAAAAACTCCTTCCTTTTATTATATCCCTTCCCGGGGAGTAATAAATAGGTTCTTACAAATGGGGTAAGAAAAAGGAGGTGTGACAATGAGGAATTTAACATTCTAAGTTCTCCAAATTTACTTGTCGCTAGGCCTTCCCCGGGCACAATGAGGTCCCCAAAATTAGGACGCGCTTTATATTTCCTGCACTACGTATTTAAATATTGCAACATTTTTTCTTATGATCCTTACTGACTTATCACCTTTTTGTTTTTACTTTTTGTTTATTCCCCTCCCCAAAGGTTAGTTCGTGAACTCTGGCAACATCATCATATTTTACAAGATCCAGGGGCCCTCCACCTACTCCTCATCCTAGTCATGTCAGACACAAAAGCAAAAGAAGAATAGAAGATTCGAACAACTCAGCTGAATGGGTAGAGGTCACTCGTGGTGCTCTGGTCCCCAAGGAAAATGCATTTCAACTAGAATAAAAGCCATTGAAGTTTCAAGAAGAAATTGATCAAGTCCGGAACTTGACAAGTCTGTCATTTTCTCTCACCACTCTAGAAGTTACTTTCCCAAATGCTCAGAATCCCATACCTCCACAAAACATCCCAAAGCAACAAAACCATCATATTCCTCACCACCACTGCAATACTTGCCACACTCCCAACAATACTCCACTACTCATCTCGGAACCTTTGAACTCCACAAATGACCACTGCCACACCCAACACAACACCCCCATCTAAGTGGAGATTGTGCCACACTCCACCCGGCCTATCTCAAGCACACCCGAGTCCAATGATAAGGACTTGCTCATTAGAAATTTGGCCGAAGAGCAAAAGTTGACCACCAGAATTCAAGGTGTTGAAGGTAGTAAGAGAATTGAGGGGCTAAACTATGAAGATCCATGCATACATCCCGATGTCGAACTGACCGAGGGGTACAAACCTCCTAAGTTTGAAATGTTTGATGGCACAGGGGATCCCAGGGTTCATTTGAGAACATACTATGACAAATTGGTCGGAGTGGGAAGAGACGAGAAGATCTGCGTGAAGCTTTTCATGAGGAGCTTGAAGGGAGACACCTTATCTTGGTACATTAGCCAGGACCTGAAGAAGTGGTCAAACTGGGTAAGTATGGAATATGATTTCATGGATAGATTTAGATTCAATACAGAGAATGCACCGGATGTGTTCTATATCCAAAACTTGAAAAAGAAACGCACAAAAACCTTCTATGAGTATTCCACTCGCTGGAGATCAGAAGTTGCTAAGGTCAGACCGGCCTTAGAGGAAGAACAAATGAACAAGTTTTTCGTCCGGGCTCAGGACCCATAATATTATGAGAGGTTGATACTGATTGAGAATCATAAATTTTCTGATATCATCAAGCTAGGAGAAAGGATCGAGGAAGGCATCAAGAGTGGTATGATTACGAACTCTGATGCCTTGCAGGCTACCAATAAGCCATTACAATCTGGTGGTACGTCCAAGAAAAGGGATGTAGGCATTGTAACGGTTGCACAGAGAACCAAATCCCCTATCAAACACCAAACCTATCCAATGCCTCCACCCACATATGAACCTGCTCCAAATTATCAAGCACCATCACCCACTTACCAAACTCCACCACCCACTTATCAGTCAGCTCCACCTCCCGCATATCAGCCCACTTCACATAAATACTCCCAACCGGCACATGTTTACCAAGCCTACAACACCCAACCATCCCACTATCAATCACCTCCCCCACGTCAAAACTTCCTTAGAACACGACCAAGTTTTGACCGCAAACCTCCCAAACAGTACACTGCCATTGCTGAACCAATTAACCAGCTGTACGAAAGGCTCAAAGTTGTTGGTTATGTCACCCCTATCCCTGCTATAACACTTGAAAACCCTTCTTAGTAGATCAATCCAAATAAATCAAATACATACCATTCCAGTATGAAAGGACATACCATCGATGAATGCTACTCTCTGAAGGATAAGATCCAATCTTTGATTGACGATAAGATCATTGTAGCAAAGGAGCCTGCTCCGAATGTCCGCAATAACCCTTTGCCAGACCACAAAGGTGGATGTGTTCACATGATCGAGATAGAGGATGATTGGGACCCCAAGGGATCAATCAGTTTAATCACAGAAGGCGACGATCCAAAGAAGCCAGTATTCACCCTCAATCCGATTGTGGTCCAGATTCAGCCTTTTGGGGACGCTGAGGTGAACATGTCTATGTCACTCGAGTTTGAAGCACCACCCTCTACAAAGATGCCAGCGCCGATTGAAGTTGAGTTTAGGTCACCAACAAACACATCTACACCCTTTGAAGCTGCAATCTTACCACCTGAGAAGCTTGCTCCGTTCGGAGTAAAGATAGCCATGCCAATTCTGGTGGCAATGTCAGCCATAACACCATTCCATACGAAGGCTATACCATAGGACTACACAGCCGAGGCTAGAAGAAAGGGGAAGGTTAAGTTTGGGGAAACCCTTGCGGCATAAGGTATGACAAGAACTGACAGGGTTTATACCCCGGAGCATTTGGCTTAGTCTAGCAAGCAGTCCTCTAGTCGGCCAACCATTACTGAAACTGGGCCTGACGATCTCTGGAGAAAGATACAAGCCAAAGAATACTTACTCATTGATCAGCTGAACAAAATGCCAACACAGATTTCTATCTTTGCTTTGCTATAAAGCTTTGATGCACACAAAAATGCCTTGTTAAGAGTGCTAAGTGAGGCATATGTACCAAGTAACATCACCGGCAGAGACATGGCTAATATGGTAGGCCAGGTGTTGGAAAGTCACAAGATCACTTTCCACGAAGACGAGCTGCCACTTGAGGGATTGAGTCACAATAAGGCATTGCACATCACTGTACAGTGTGAAGATTATTTTATCACCGGGATCCTGGTCGATGGGGGGTCCAGTCTTAACATTTGTCTGTTGGTAACACTCAGGACATTAGGAAAGGGGCTGCATGAAATCAAGGACCGGGTCATCAATGTTAAAGCTTTCGACGGTTCTCAAAGGTCTACTATTGGGGAGATTAGCTTATGTTTTCAAATGGGGCCTACTTGGTTTGATATTAATTTTCAAGTGCTAGACGTGCCAGCATCTTACAATATGTTGTTGGGACGACCATGGATTCATGCCGCGGGTGCCGTAGCATTAACACTACATTAGGCAGTAAAGTTTGAGTGGAACCACCAAGAGGTGATCATTCATGGAAACAGTAGCAATCCGATATATAGTCGCCAGACCATTCCAGCAATTGGAGGAATGAGAAGGATAGGCGGGGAAACTTACCACCACATCGAGCGAGTCAACGCAGTCGATAAGGATAAATGGTGGAATAACAAAATTGAAAGAATATTGAACTGGAGCGAGTATAAACCTGGAAAGGGACTTGGCAAGAATTTCCAGGGAATCGCTAAGCCCATCAAGCTCAAGAAATACGGCACCACCTTTGGATTGAGGTATGAGTATACTTGGAAAGAATTCAACGAATGGTCGCCACCCTGGCACGGTCCATACTACCCATTGGAGCAGCCAATACCCAGCTAGTTCGGGCAGACCTTCCAACCGACCGAGGTTATCTACGGGTCAGAAGAAGAAGAAGCACTGGCAGCAATAAGGAATTTGTTCCTAGAAGACAATGATATGGATTGCTGTGTCATTTTTGAGGAGGAGGGGGATGAAAGCCCTTCCTACAAGTTGTAAGTGGAGGAGCGCACCTCAATAACTGGACTATCAGAACCACCAGAGCCCGGCGAGCCTCGGGGTAGCAAGTTTGAACAAGCATCATGCACTATTTTATTAGTTTAATTTCCTTTTGCATTTCTATTTTTTGCAAGAAAGAGCTCCAATGTTCAAAAAATTTATGGAATTTATCAAAGCATTTCAATTTTCTTATAAATCTTACTTTTATTATTTTCTCTCATTACTTTACTTATACAGCATTACTATTACTTATCTTGATGAACCAATGACTGTGACATGCAATGAGACAGCGCAACAAACGGATATAGATTCATAGGAATACGATATACCGGAAGAGATTGTTAAAGAAGTTGAGAATTTTAAAAATCGGCCTAAGTACAACCTCGACGAGACAGAAATTGTTAACCTGGGAGCTGCAGAAAACATCAAAGAAACACGAATCAGCGTTCATTTGTCACCATTAGAGAAGGAAGAATATACAGGGTTTCTAAGAGAGTATGAGGACATATTTGCCTGGTCGTACGATGACATGACTGGTTTGAGTACATCTATTGTGGCTCACAAACTACCAACCGATCCAGCCTATCCACCGATAAAATAGAAGATCAGAAAGTTCAAGACAGATATGAGTTTGAAAATTAAGGAAGAAGTCACTAAGCAGGTCAAATCCAAGGTTCTCAGGGTAGTGAAATATCCAACATGGTTAGCCAACATTGTGCCAGTACCAAAGGACGGGAAGGTTAGAGTTTGTGTCGACTACTGGGATCTCAACCAGGCCAGTCCAAAAGACGACTTCCCCTTGCCAAACATACACATCCTGATTGACAATTGCGCCAAGCACGAGTTGCAATCATTTGTAGATTATTTCATGGGGTACCATCAAATATGGATGGATGAAGAGGATGCTGAAAAAATGGCTTTCATTACGCCATAGGGAATGTATTACTACAAGGTGATGCCATTCGGGTCAAAGAATGAAGGGGCCACCTACATAAGGGCCATGACCACCATTTTCCATGATATAATACACAAGGAGATCGAAGAATATGTGGATGATATCATCATCAAGTCCAAGAAAACCACTGATCACATAGAATATATGAGGAAGTTTTTCAACCGATTGCGAAGGTACAACCTAAAACTAAATCCCACAAAATGTGCCTTCGGGGTTCCTGCCATAAAATTACTTAGGTTCTTTGTGAGTCGCTGGGGAATAGAATTGGATCCATCAAAAGTCAAAGCCATTCAAGAATTGCCACCACCAAGGAACAAGAAAGACGTAATGAGCTTATTAGGGAGACTTAACTACATCAGCCGGTTCATAGCACAATCTACAATTATCTGTGAGCCAATCTTCAAGATGTTGAAGAAGGATGCCGCCACCGAATGGACTGATGACTGCCAGAAAGCTTTCGACAAAATCAAGGAATACTTGTCAATGTCACCAGCTTTGGACCCACCCGAGCTGGGTAGACCTTTGTTACTCTACATCGCAGTATTAGATGGTGCCTTTAGTTGCGTCTTGGGGCAGCATGATGAGACAGGAAAGAAAGAACAAGCCATTTACTACCTCAGCAAAAATTTCACTCCGCACTAGGACCAGTATTCTCTGTTGGAATGCACCTGATGTGCTTTAAATTGGGTAGCCCAGAAGCTGAGGCACTACTTCTGTGCCTATAATACATATCTCATATCAAGGAAGGATCCTTTGAAATAGATCTTTCAGAAGCCCGTGCCCATCGGCAAGCTAGCCAAGTGGCAAATCCTGTTGAGTAAATTCAACATTGTCTACATAACCCATAAAGTAGTCAAAGAACAGGCACTAGCGAATCACCTTGCTGAAAACCCTGTGGATAGAGAATACGAGCCCCTAAAGACGTATTTTACAGATGAAGAGTTATCATTCATAGGAGAGAATATTGTAGAGTCCTATGACGGTTGGAGAATGTATTTTGATGGAGCAGCAAATTTCAAAAGAGTTGGCATAGGAGCAGTCCTAGTGTCAGAAATCAGTCAGCACTATCCGGTATCTGCCAAGCTCAGATTCCCGTTCACCAATAATATGGCCGAGTACGAAGCCTGCATCTTAAGGCTCAAGATGGCCATTGACATGAACATCCAAGAGTTGCTAATAATTGGGGATTCAGACATACTCATACATCAGGTACAAGGAGAATGGGCGGCCAAGAATTCCAAGATACTTCCTTATCTGCACCATGTATAGGAGTTGAGGAAAAGGTTCACAAAGATAGAGTTCCAGCATGTTCCCAGAGTCCAAAATGAGTTTGTTGATGCATTGGCTAACCTATCGTCTATGATACAACATCCAGATACAAACTTCATTGATCTTATTCCTGTGAAAATCCATAATCAGCCAGCTTATTATGCTCATGTCAAAGAAGACGCAGACGGAAAGCCTTGGTTTCACGACATCAAGGAATATTTGGCAAAATAAGAGTACCCAAAGCTCGCAAATGCTACTCAAAAGTGCACACTTCGGAGATTGTCCAACAATTTCTTTCACATCGAAGGAATCCTGTATATGAGGACTCCGGATTTGGGATTACTAAGGTGTGTCGACGCGAAGGAAGCATCCAAACTACTAGAAGAAATCCATGCCGAGACCTGTGGTCCGCATATGAACGGCTTTGTCTTACCAAGAAGATACTCTGCGCTGGTTACTTTTGGATGGCAATGGAAACGGACTGCATCCAGTATGTTCGAAAATGCCACCACTGCCAAATACATGCAGAAACGATAAAGGTACCTCCAAATGAGCTTAATGCAACAAGCTCACCATAGTCGTTCACCGCGTAGGGAATGGATGTTATTGGACCAATCGAACCTGCCGCTTCCAACGGGCACAGATTCATCTTGGTGGCAATTTATTATTTAACCAAATGGGTCGAAGCAGCATCCTACAAAGCAGTGACTAAGAAAGTTGTGACAAATTTCGTCCGCGACCGCATTGTTTGTCAATTCGGTATTCCAGAGTCAATCATTACTGATAATGGCTCCAACCTCAATAGTAAATTGATGAAAGCCGTGTGTGAAACCTTCAAGATCAAGCACAAGAACTCTACAACCTACAGACCACACATAAAGGGACCCGTAGAAGCCGCCAACAAAAACATTAAGAAGATACTGAGGAAAATGGTAGAGAAGCATAAATAGTGGCATGAGAAGCTATCATTTGCTTTATTGGGGTATCGCACCACAGTCCGCACTTCAACTGGTGCAACTCCCTATATGTTGGTTTATGGTACCGAGGCATTCATTCCCGCCGAAGTAGAAATCCTGTCCTTAAGGATCATACAAGAAGCTGAGCTCGACGATGCAGAATGGGTGAGAAACCGCTACGAGCAGCTGGCTCTTATAGATGGGAAAAGAATGAATGCAGTTTTCCATGGTCAGCTTTATCATAACAGAATGTCCAAAGCTTTCAACAAGAGAGTCAAGTCAAGACGGTTCATACTGGGGAAACTGGTGTTAAAAAAAATTTTCCGCATCAAGATGAAGCCAAAGAGAAATTCTCTCCAAATTGGCAGGGTCCATACATGGTTCATCGGGCTCTGACAGGAGGAGCCTTTATACTTGCAGAAATGGACGGAGAAGTTTGGCCAAAACCAATCAATTCAGATGCAATCAGGCGCTACTATGTGTAATACCAAAAAAACTATATGTAATCTTCATGCTTTTCCTATATGATGTAATTTGACCTACGTCTTACCTGATTCCTGTTTAAGAGGGGATACGTAGGCAGCCTTATGGGTTCGGTTACAATTTAATAAAATTTTCATTTTCCCCGTAATTGGAAACTGGGACAAAATTTTGAGGAGGACCCTCAAAATTCCGAAGTAGTTTCAACCGATCATTGCAAGCAACCGTCAGAAACAGCATACCAGTAAACTAGGGCAGAATTTTGAGGAGGACCCTCAAAATTCCAAAGCAAGAGAGGTTACAATGTCCTGAACCACGTCACAGTCGTCGGTTCATCTAAAAACTATTTCTTAAATATATACTTATGTCATATCTATAACAAACTCATGCATGTTTATTATCAAAATCACTTTGTTTGGCTATGCTACCCTTATGGTACATACCGTGTTATCAGATCAGAGTCGAGCAGGTCAAGCGAAGTCAGCGGGAACACAAACTAATCTTTGTCGAGCAGGTCAAGCGAAGTCAGCGGGAACACAAACTAACCTTTCCCCTTTACAAAACTCATGATTTTTCTTTGGATGCAGGCACCCAAGTTGCAAATCATATATTATATGCTCACACTGATCAGGAACATAACTCTCCGAATTGTCACATATATTCACAGTCACTATCCGCATACAATATCCCCAGCAGCCACAATATCACAATCAACTACCAGCTATCAGCTAAGAAATTTTATTACTATTCTCATTTTATTTCTTGCATAAGGCTACCATTCTGCTTTCCGAGACTAAGCACTGTCTCCATCTACATTCTTGCATTGCATAAATCTACCATTATTCCTTCTGAGACTAAGCACTGTCTCCACCTGCATTTCTGCATTGCATGAGGCTACCATTCTGCCTTCTGAGACTAGCACTGTCTCCATCAGCATTCCTGTATTGCATAAGGCTACCATTCTGCCTTCTGAGGTTAAGCTCTACCTCCATATGCATGGCTGAAATATTGCCACCTTTATTTACCCTTGCATGACTGAAAGATCGCCACATTTATTTATCTCCTGCATCAGCTGAAAGATCGCCACCTTTATTTATGTCCTGCATCGGCTAAAAGATCGCCATCTATTTTTTTATGTCTTGCATCGGCTGAAGTATCGCCATTTTATTTACGCTTTCATGGGCTGAAAGATCATCACTTATCACATTGCATGGGCTGAAAGATCGCCAAATTTGTCCAAATGCGTCATTATTCGGAGGCACCATTCGCATAGCCCAAGAACGCCATGCCATGGCCTGAGGACCCCTTTTAATCTCTTGCATATTATTATTCAAAGGAATCATAGTTCGGAGGCACCATTCCCATAGCCCGAGAGCATTATTTCATAGACTGTGAATCCTTTATTATATGTTTCATGGACCAGGACATCATGGTCTAAGGACGTCATCCTAACGGTCCAAAGACAGCATTAATGGTCCAACGGGAACTTGCATCACGTTTAATTTTGTTCGCATAATATGCACTTGTATTGCTTGTTTGTAGGTAAATCGGCTAGCAATGGTCGTCTCAGCAGGAGTAATCCCGCTCCAGTTACCGTAGCCCTATCAGACTTTAACCATCCATCCCAACCTAAATATCGCGTCCGTTCTTGAAAGATCTCCATCGGCATATTTCGTTGTCGGATCCTGAACTACATATGGTCTGATTCCTGTAAGACCAGGGATATCTAGGTAGATCAGGAACTAGAGCGCGGTCAAATTCTTCAAACTATTCCATTCAGTCAAAAATTGGCCATCAAATATTTACCCGACAACTCTTTCATCCTTCACAGGTAAAGAGGGGCAGTTGTTGATACCCAATTTTTTCCTGTATATTTTTATATGCAAAATACTTTAAAAAGAGTATATATATATATGCATATATAAGCATGTCCAAGTATTTTATTATTTATTTTAAAAAAAAAGATTTTTGAACTATTTTATTGCCCTATTTTAGCAGTACAAAAAACCAATAATTATTCTGAAATTATCCTTTTGGTCATTTAGTTATTTTATTCTCATATTTATACTAATATATAGCTAAGTTAATTTTTGCACATTTTTTGTAAATTGATTTGGTATTTTGAAAGCTAAATTGCACAAAATTATAATTTAGCCTATTTTAAGATTTAATAGCGTTTATGATTAAAAAATTAATTCTAGAATTTTTAATTTAATTTTTATATATTATTAATTAATTCGTTACCTTTAATTTATTTTCAGAAATCAATCTACTATTTTCTACAAAATAAAAAGGAAAAAGTGGCTATTTAAATACTAGCCCAATTTAGTTTCAATTATAGCCAAAATTGACCACCCAGTAAAACAATTTCAAATTTAAAATTACCTGGTCCAATTACAATTTAACCGGACCCCTGACCCATTTATCCAACGCCCGACTCCCCTTTTGATCCAGGCCGTTGACCAACCTTTTTAAATTTCCTAAATTACCCCCCCAACCCTAAACCATTCACATCAGAGATGCCACCCTTGAAACCCCTCTCCTCTCTCAGATTCTCTCGAACCTTCCTTAACCCTAGCCGACTCTAATCTCTCCCACCTAGAAACCCACTGGAAACCACAGTTTCTCCGGCCATGGGAGTCATATATTCACCTCATTTTACTCTTATGTGCCTGATACTTGAAGATTCGAGGCCAGACCTCGAAGGTCTTCACTTAGACATTCACCGACTCAAGGTTTCACAGCCATCTCCAGCCTTGCTCCGGCGTATCCTGGTCTTCTGAGCCTGATTCTAACTTCTCCGACTCAGATCGGTGACTTTTCAAAGCCTTCTCACTTTAGGGTTCTTCTGAGACCCTAACCTTTTGAGGTTTTCTCTGATTCTTTTTAGATCTGTTGTATATCTATTCTCTACTTGAGTTTTCAAACGATTTCCCAAATTTTTCTTTTGAAAATTACTTTCTAAAACCCTTCTTTTCCAATTTAGGGTTTTCTGGAAAGTGTTTAAGTGTTTTATGATTTTTCTTCTTTGTTATTCATATTGTTTCTCTCACTGGGTTTCCTATATAATGTTCTCGCATGCTTTCTACTGTGTTCTTGTGCTTTTTCTTTTACCATGTTCTTGTATGTTCTTTTACTAAGTTTTATACTCTGTTCTTGAATGTTCTTTACTGTGTTCTATATGCTCCACACTTGTGTTTCTTCTACCATGTTTTCCATATTATGTTCTCATGTGCTTTCTACTATGTTCTGGTATTTCATATACTATGTCCTGCTATATTATACCTTTCTACTGTGCTCTTTGCTATTTTCCTTCTACTGATCCTTGTTTAGGTTTCTTTTGAGAAAAAACTTTCTTAACCATGTTTCTTGTACTCTTTCTACTATGTTTGCCTGTTTTCTCATGGGTTCCTGAAGGAAACCTCTGAGCCTATTTAGACTATTTGTCTTCTCATCTATGTACTTGATTCAGGGCGGAAACCCTAAAGTTTGGGGGTTCTGCCAGGTTTGATCATATATTTGATTGAACTAGGATTTTATTTTAAAACCCCTAACTCTTTGAGTCTCTGATATGTGTCTGGACATTTGTTTTCATACAATGTTGAACCTCTTGCTAGACTCTTCCACACTAGAGTTTCTACTGATTTTACAATGGCTCGACAAGTTTCTTTCATGTTTAACGTGTCTGTATAATTTATATGTGATGAATCTTTCTTCAAAAAGGTTTTCAAAATAGTGATTGACTCAAAATTCCTTCTAATATGTCTAATTGATTGTTTGCTGATTCCTTAAGTTAAAACCTTTTCCTTTTTTTCTGTCTTGGTTCATTCATAACAAATCTATGATCTCTAATTTCTTGGTTGTTGATTGATTTTCTTTCCTTAAATTGTACAACCGTGTATTTTAGAAACTTGTCCCTAAATAAACTTTATGTATTTGCCCTCAATTGCATACTTTACACAAGTGTTTGATTAATTTCTTTCCTTAATTGGTTTTACCCGTTTGAATCCGAATCCCTTAATTAAGGAAAACCTTGTGTAATTGATTTACAATCAGTCTTCAATTATTTTCTTACCTTATTTTCTCATGACTTTCACACTATAAATACATGACCCTCTTTAAACAACACACGATTGAACACACTTCAAAACTATACAATTTCACAATCTCTTCTGAAATCTCTTCTTAAAAGTATTATGTCTTCCTGTTTGCACTTTGGCTTTTACAAGACTACTGCTCTTTTTACTTGTTTCCTTGAAACTGGTATGTCCTAATTTTTGCTTCAGCATCACCCCTATGTGTTTACTTACAGTCTTTATATCTATCTCTACTTTACTATCTATGTAGAGTTTGATGTTTAATTTAGTATGCCTATGTTCTACTGCCTGCTTCTACTGTGAATCTTTGCTCCCTATCCCATTACCCCTAATGTGTCTGTGAGTGGTGACTTAGGGCATGGCAACGGGAGTTGTTGTCCATGAACTAGGTTCTGAACCAATGAGGTCTTAACCTCTAAACAGACTAGAGGGTATGCCAGCATATCCCATTGCCACGTATGCCCATCAGCCTACTCTTCTTGTGTTCTTGCAAATTCCTCACTTCCCTATACCCCTATGTGCACTGATTTTAAGTTATTCCCTTTTCCCTCTCCCCTTTCAGATTTCCCCTTCTGCATTTACACTCTCTCCTAGTTTCTAAGTTATGCCCCTCTCTTGTGAGCCTTGTCTTGGGACCTTGAGTTCCCTCTGAACTTGGACACTTGAGGGATAGCCCTTCCATACTGCACTATTGTCCTGGTTTGGTAATGTATTTGGGGTGTAAGCACTACCCAGAGTCCATGAGGCTCTTAGGGAACTCTGACATACCCCAAATAAGAGAAAGGCTTTTGAAATCTGATCTTTGGAGATAGTTTACTTCATACTTCAGACAGGAAGTCTGAATCAGGCTCTCCTTGGTTGTAATTTTCAATTTTTGATGTATTTTTCTTTATCCTTTTTGAGCTGTAATAAACTTTCGAGATATTTGTGAAAAGGGAGGGTCAACTATGCATGAAAAGGGTAGATAACTTGCCTATAGAAATCTCTAATTTCAGTATTTCTCATGTAGTTACCATGCCTATAAGACTTCTGCACTTTCATATAATTACCATGCCTATAAAACTTATGCATTTTCATGTAGTTACCATGCCTATAAGATTTCGGCATTTCATTTAGCTATCATGTCTATAAGAAACTTTGCATTCTCATTTATATGCCATGACTATAGGGATTCTACACTTTCATGTAGATATTATGTCTATAGCTTCTGCACACGCACGTAGAGAATATTCCTATATGTCTTTTATGATTCTTGCATACCCGCTTTTCACTAGGCAAACTTATCTATAGGCCCTAATAACCAAAAAATGTAATTAGATACGCAACGCTTAGGTATCATGTTGTAGAATTTCTGCATTCTTCTATGTCTATAACAATGTTTTAAGTTGGCAAACACATAGAAAGCATGCCTATAGTGGTTCTAATTCAAATCTAAATCGCCTAATTCATTTATAAGTTTAAAACTGGCATTAATAACGCATTACCAATGGTAGAACCCGTGCTCGTTTTTTTTACTAGCAACTTTCTTTTTACCTAAATCAAACTACAATCAGTTTTTCTTCTTTTGTTTCTGGAATCAGTAGATATTATGCCTATAGGTTTTGTCTATCACTTAGGCAAGCTTCAGGATAAACTTATAAACTGAATCAAATTTTATTAACTACAACCAACAGGCAGGCCTAATTCGGGCTTCTTATCTAAACTATGTAATAAATCAGTCTGCCACCAATTCCTTTTAAGTTTTATTTAGACCTTAAATAGTACGTGTAAGACATGCTAAACTATGTGTTTCTATGGTTTAAGGAGGTTTGTCTGAGCCTTGTTATTTGTTTATATGCTCTTCCCCAAACTTGCTATATGTGTTTTGATTGTCGTCCTAGTATTTAACCTGTTGAAACCACAAATAAGCCAATGTCCCCTCCCTTTAGAATTAGTAATCCCAAATACCTTCGGGATTGATAGATTTGGGGCGGGTAATATCATGCAATAAGTAAACGACACTATTCCGCGCTTTAGTACCTTAACGGGGTGGGAAATGGTAGATATGTATATGATGACCACGCGATAACACCACGTGTAAAAGTGGTTACCGGGTGTTGTATGGGGTAATCCATATTATTTATAAACCTAGGAACCCCCCCCCCCTTTTACTTGTTTAGTTCATTGTTTATTTTCAAATTTCTCAAACCTTTTTTTTCTCAAAATTCCACTTTTCTTTCATTTCTTTTCACTCCACCTATTTGCAACCTTTATGTGAAAATCCCCTCTTATTTGAAGTATTACTTGTCTATATGTTATTTTTACCTTAAAGTCATAGCAATAGCTTGACCGGGAACCACACTAGTAGATTCCGAGGGGTGCTTAACAGCTTCCCTTTGGAATAATTTCAAGCCCTTGCCCAATATCTGGTTACCCAAATAAAACCCTTCTTAATGTCGTCATTCACTTTAATAATTAGGTGGCAACTCTTTACTTCTCTTAAACTCAATTCTCAAAAGGGAATGAGTTGTCATTCCAAATATCATAAACCCGATTTTATGAAGAAAAAAGGGGCATCGACAGTCTCACCACTAGAGGAGGCTTATGGACATCAGGAAGTATTTTTACCAACATATCCTCTAGAATATTGGTAAGGGTAATATTTCCTTTTAGTTTGACAACTAGACTAACAAAAGGCTTCTTGCAGGTCTGTACAATAGGGGAAGAAGTCAAAAAGGACTAAAGTCTCTTATTTTATTTCTCACACTAGATGGAACATGGCTAAGCTTCAGAAAATCCTTCCTCCCAATTTAATTACTCACATTTGTAGTATTAATATTTCTGTTAACAATGATGATTTTTCAGTTTGGCTTCCAAATTAGAATAATGGCTATTTTTCTACTGAAACTGCTTGGCAAACATTCAGAAATTCCACAAGCACTACCATCACTAATAGAAAAATATGGTACAGTAAGATCCCTTTTAAAGTTTCTTTCCATTTGCTGAGACTCCTAAAGGGGAAGCTTTCTACTGATGGTGTTGAAATGTCAAAAGTCCCAGCGGTCCCACATCGGTTGGGAAGAATAGTTGGGGGGGATTTTCCCCTATAAAAGAAGGCCTAATGTTTAGGATTTAAACACACCTCTCATTTGCCTTCTTATCTTATTAAGGCATTTGTATCTTCTCTCTTTCGTATTATTTCATTTGTATTTTAGAGTGGAATAAAATATTGGTTGTGTCCGAGGAGTAGGCAAAATTAGCCGAACCTCGTAAATTCTGGTGTTCCTTTTATTGTTGTTTTATTATCTTATTTATTATTTGGTGGCTGCCATAGTTTTTGGTATAGTAGTTGTGACTCATTCACACTATATACATTTGGCTTCCGCAACAATTGGTATCAGAGCCAAGGTACTGTCCAAGTATGCTCTGTGATTGCAGCACAGTATGATCTTCTATATCAGAAAAGATTTATCTTGGTAACTGAGTCAAGGTTCTGTCTAAGTATGCTCTGTGGTTGCAGCTTAGTCTG
>MU700861.1:29729-44541 GCA_026770625.1 Nicotiana glauca | reverse complement strand
AAATCAATTAAAACACAAGAAAAACACAAGAAGATGGTCAAAACAAACACATGCAGAAACAGACGAAGATTAAACAAAAATAAGAGAAAAAGATTAGGGAAACTTATCTTGGGTTCTTAAAAGTTCTAATCGGCTTGCTCCAGTCACGTTTGAGCCACATTTGTTTGAATCTTTTGGGATTCATGATCCGTAACATCCCTAATGGTGTGTTTTCCAAAAGAAAACACATTATTAGGGGTGTTACGATCAGGAATCCCCAAGAATTAGCTAGGGGTTCTTGACCAGATTTTTGAAAAGAGAAATTTGAGGAATTCTGGGCAGTTTCTAAACAAATGGGTATGGGGAATGGGTAGAGGAAGCTTAGGCGCATCTAGGGTGTTATTTTGGGGTTATTTAGGGTAAGTGATGTTCGCCGGCGGTAGGGTTCCGGCGAGACAAATTCTGATATTCGAGTAAAATGGTTAAGATTCGAAGGAAACTGAGTAGAGGGGTGAGGAGAGGATGGAGAGGGGATTCTGTGGTGTTAAATTGGTAGGGTTTGGCGCTAATGGAGTTTCCCGCCGGCGAGGGTTCCGGCGAGGTCGGCAGTGGAGGAAGAGGGGTAGACGATGATGATATGATACAAATGAGGTTAGGGTTAATGAATTCTGGTGTTATTTTATTTAATCTTGTGTATAAATCTGTGGCCGTCGGATGCAACAACATGAACGGCTCAGATTCATTGAGCACCAAAACGGTGTCGTTTGTCTTAATAAATGAACAGGCTGGTAACCGTTTGATCTGGGGAGATCAAAGGTTGTGATTGAATGATAATGATACGCCGTCGTTTGGTCTAGGAATGGGGCAGACCGGGTTGTGTAAGGCTTGGGCCTGGGTGCGGGTAATGGGAAAGGGCCAACTGGGCTAGGTTATTTTGCTTCAAGAGTGGCCCAAATGTGAGTCTCCAATTAAGATACTCTTTTAAATTGTTTTCTTTATCCTGTTGTATTTTATTTTCATCTTTTTTGTATTTTGTATTTTTACTTTGTATATTTTTTTTATTTTGTAAAAATTAAAACAAAACCTAATTAAACTATTTAACCTTTAAAATCTTTAAAATCAATTATCAATTAAATTTTCCTCGAAACTATTTTTGTGAATTTCTTTAATTTTTATTTTAAAACAAATTACTACCTAATTAATACTAGAAATGTGAAATTAAGTCCCTAATGCAAATGCATATTTTTTTGTATTTTTAATATGAATTATCAGGCACAAATAAAATGCAGCAATTATCAGAAAATAACACCAAAATGCACAAAAATTGTAAAAATAAAAGAAAAATTATTTTGTTTGGATTTTGGGAACAATTTGCTTAGGGCAAAAATCACGTGCTCACATCCGTCTCACTCAAGATTGAGTGAATATTTTCCTTTATTTACATTTTATTGCCACTTAATGTTACTTAACACATCTTTCTTTATGCTATTAAATTTGGCCATAATCGCGGACAATATTTATACTCGGATATATTTTTCTATTCATATTGTTCATCTCGGATCTAGAGTTAATTATCTTTAACTAGGATTTAACCTTTCATTTTCTTTGATTGATGTTCAAAAGGGTTTCAATAACTTTTGAGTCTAACAATTTGGCACCGTCTACGAGAATTTTCTAATTAAAATTTTAGTTTATTCTAGATCTAAAATAAATTCTACATAGTGAAACTCTACGATGCAGACCCCAAAGTCCTTAAAGCATTTGCTTATACCAACATTTGAGCATATTGGTGAGACAGAACTTTACATCAATGTGTGATTAAGTGGACGTTATGACGTTCTGGGCAAAACTTGTCCGTAGCTCAGTTTCCATAATCTATTTGCTTTGTTTCATGATACAAGATAGGGTCTGCATTCGAATCTATTTATCGATAAATCAAATTGATTATTTGTTATCGGTTTATCGATTTATCGATTTATCGATTTTGATTTTTAAATTTTCTTTATCGAGTTATCGATTTCAATTTCGATTTTGTCCTCTTCGGTTATCGATTTATCTATAAATTGATAAGATATACTAATTTTTTTTTATCTTTGTTCTATAATACCCTTTCCTTTACCTAAGTCCCCGACCCTATTATTTCATTTACCACATTTAAGGAATGATCATATTTAAAGCTCAAGAGAATGAAGTTCAAATTAATAGAAAATAGAATTGGCCGTGACGATGTACTTTTTTATACCATTGGAGTGTTGGTGGAATACATTTGATCCCTTACTTTAGTTTTATTGCATGTGCTTCTTGACACAATTTTTATGTTATAAATGGTATTCGTCTTATTTTAGCTTCTTTTTGTCCATATTAGTTAGGCGTGTTTATAGCGATATACTTTCCGTATAATCCCGTAATTTTTCTTATTGGTGTAATTGATAACCGAATCGATAATCTCCAAAAATAAAAAAAAACGAAATCTTATTGAAACGATAACGATAAGCATATGTGCAAATCGATAATCGATAAGGGTCAAAATCGAATCGATAAATCGAATGCATACCTCTAGTATAAGACCAATCCTTAGAAATAGGACCAAAATAAACAATTAAACAGAAAGAAGTAGGTGAAAACTTTCAAGCACCAGCCACGTGAAAGCATAATAATCTAAACATGGTACATAGTAATTAAATTGTAACAGTAAGATAAACAACACCAGTGCTCCTAGCTTTGCCAATCTTTTCTCATTACCTTTTAGGATTTCCCATAAACAATGAATTGAAAATCATTTTAAGTATTTGATCACCTTGTAAAATCATGCATGTTTTGTCCAAAGCGGATATCACTAACTTTTGTCCTATTTCAGCCTAATTTTGGTATTGTTGATCCGGAGTCCAATCTCCACTACAATAACATGCATTTCACCCAAGATTGGATTGGAAGGTCACAGATGTAGACTGCATTTCAACTTCATCATCATTAAAAAGAAAAAAATCACAAGGTGATGAATTTGGGGCTGTTCGACTATATTTTAGCGTCACCGCTTCTTTTCGGACATTGATGCTTTTCTAGCTAAAATAGCAGTTAGCCGAATGATTGCTCCTTTCTTTGTACGTGAGGGGCATACTCATATAGCTCAATGTAACATTCCTACCCACTCGTCGACCGATCAAATCGAGGTAACACATAATTTTATTTGGTTTAACTAAGTATTTTTCTAAGTGGGGTGGAAGCAGGAGCATCCTCCCAGATGCACGAATAGGAAACACCTCATATTCTCCAATGCAAGCAAAATTAAGCAAACTGGGAATCACCCAGAAACACACCTTGGACTCAACCAGGGAACACCTAATATTCTCCAGTAAAAATAAAACCGAGTACGCCAGGACTCACCTCGACGTATGCACAAACAGTGCGCCTGTGAAATTTTCAAAAATCTGACAATGAAACAAGGGGTTAACATTTCGGCCTTAGCTCAAAATAGCACCCTTAAGGCCATGCACCTTCGCCAAAAAGAAGAGTTCAACCTCGATCGGACGACAATGGGTTAATATTTCGACAAGTTCAAAATAATAGCCTTAAAGGCCAAGGGCCTTCTCCAAAAAAGAAGAGTTCAACCTCGATCGAACAACGACAGGTTAATATTTTGACAAGTTCGAAATAACACCCTTTAAGGACAAGTGCTTTTGCCAAAAAGAAGAGTTCGAACTCGATTGACCGACGATGAGTTATTAAATTGATACGTTTGAAATAACACCCTTTAAGGCCAAAGGCCTTCGCTATAAAGAAGAGTTTGACCTCGATCGAATGATGACATTTCAATATTTCGACAAGATCGAAATAATACCCTTTAAGGCCATGCACCTTCGCCAAAAAGAAGAGTTCGACCTCGATCGAACGAAGATGGATTAATATTTAGACATGTTCGCAATAACACCCTTTAAGGCCAAGGGTCTTCGCCAAAAAGAAGAGTTCGACCTTGATCGAACAACGACGGGTTAATATTTCGACAAGTTCGAAATAACTACCTTTAAGGTCAAGGGCCTTCATAACAAAAATAAGAGTTCGACCTTGATCGAATGACGACGGCTTAACATTTCGACAAGTTCAAAATAACACCCTTTAAGCCAAGGGCCTTCGCCAAAAAAGAAGAATTCGACCTTGATCGAACGATGACGGGTTAATAATTTGACAAATTTTAAATAACACCCTCTAAGGCCAAGGGCCTTCACCAAAAACAAGAGTTCGGCCTCAATCAAACGACGATGAATTACTATTTCGATACGTTCAAAATAATACCCTTTAAGGCCAAAGGTCTTCGCTAAAAAGAAGAGTTTGACCTTGATAGAACGATGAAGGGTCAATATTTCAACAAGATCGAAATAATACCCTCTTAAGGACATGCGCCTTCGCCAAAAAGAAGAGTTCGACCTCGATCAGACAACGATGGGCATTTCGATAAAAGTTCAAAACTGCACCCTCGGGGCTATGAGCCATTACCAAAGAGAATTCAAAATGTTCCTAAGGCCAAGTGTCATCAGAAAATATAAAGGGAAAGAAAGACCGGGACTCGCCATGCGAGAACCTACCTCGCGCCAAAGTCGCAAAAAGCAAAAACATAGAAAAGTACAAGGCGAATAACAATGAAAAATTCTTCTTTATACAAAGTCACTGCATAAATAGTAGCAGATTACACGCGACCTGGTTCAATAATTGTGATGACCCGGCCCGTCGTCACGTGAGTTACCACTCTGTTTTCCCTATTTTCAACTTCTTTATGCTTTGTTATCCGTGTTTCATGTGATCAAGTTGATTAGTTTGCGTTCGGAGAGGATTTGGTAAGAAATGAGACACTTAGTCTCTTTTAAGAAGGCTTAAGTTTGAAAAGTCAACAGGATGTTGACTTATGTGTTAGAGGGTTCGGATGTGAGTTTCGATGGTTTGGTTAGCTTTAGAAGGTGATTTGTGACTTAGGAGCGTGATCGGAAGTGGTTTTGGAGGTACGGTTTATAATTAGGCTTGAATAAGCGAAGTTAGTATTTTGGCAATTTCCGGTTGATAGGTGAGATTTTGATACGAGGGTCGGATGGAATTCTGAGAGTTGCTGTAGCTTCGTTATGTCATTTGGAATATGTGTGTAGACGTTTAGGTCATTCGGACGTATTTTGGTTAGGTTTTTGATCGAATGAGTAATACGGAAATTTTGGAATTTATCAAGCTTTAATCCCCGGGTGATTCGATGTTTGATGTTGTTTTGAGTGTTCTGAAGATCGGAACAATTTTGAATAATGTTATGGGGTGTGTTGGTATGTTTGGTCAGGGTCCCATGAGGCTCAGATAAATTTTGGAAGAGTTTTTGGATGATTTTTGTCGTTTTGAGCATAAACATGTAATGATCCAAAAGTTCATTTTTAGTTATAGAGATCGAAATTTGATTTCGAGACTTCCAAAATTTAAATAATGAATTATAGGATTGATCTAGAAAGTTTGGTCTAATTTCATCAAGTCGCGATTGGGTTTTTGACACAAAACATGAGTTAATTGTTTCACGAGCAAAATGGGTATTGAACTAAGTAAATGAGCTTTGAATTGAGTTTCTACTAAAGGGATATGTTCATATTATTATTTGTAACTCATAGGAACAAGAATCATCGAATTCCGAGTTCGTATGATGGAGTTAGAGCCTTTTTAGTAAAAAGCAAAGCTGCTGCAATTTTCTGGGTAATTTTTGTATTTTTCGCACGTGTGAACAGTGACCACACCTGCGTGAACAGTACCCCGTGAACAGTACCCCCATGAACAGTAAAAATACATGAACAGTAACCCGAAAACATTCTGGGCAGAATGTTAATTTTTGAAAATGGGACTTCGTTCCCATTTTCCATTTTTGACAATTTGGAGCTCAGATAAGGCGATTTTTTCAAGGGATTTTTGGAGAGAACAAAGGGATAAGTGTTCTTAACTTAATTTTGGTTAGATTACCGAATATGTTACAAGTTTTGGCATTAAATCTGTGAATTTAGTTGGAAGATTTTGAAAACCCTCTTGGTTTAATTTGAAGATTTAAGGGTCGAGTTGTTGTCGGAATTTGATAATTTTGGTATGGTTGAACTCGTATCGGAATGGGTTGTCGAATTTTATGAGTTTCATCAGATTCTGGGATGTTGGCTCCACGGGCAAATTTTGAGTGCAATTTCGGATTTTTAATGGAAAATGTAGAATTTTATATGGAATTAATTCCTATAATTTTTATTAACTGAATCCAATTATTGTGGCTAGATTCGAGGCATTTGGAGATCGATTTGAGAGATAAATGCATTTTGGAGTAGGATTTTGCTCGTATTGAGGTGAGTAATGATGTTAAATGATGTCCTAAGGGTTTGAAACCCCGGATTACACATCGTAGTGCTATATTGTGGAGACTTGCACGCCGGATAGCGAGCGTGGGGTAGAGCAACGTTGGGGATTGTGACTTGGTCCATCCCGATTGATGATTTTACAACATATTTGACTGAAACTTATTTGTTATTATCATGATTTGGGCTGATTGCCATATTTGGGCTTCGTGCCAATTATTTGAATCCTTCGGGGATTTTTATTTCTATTTCCTCACTGTTTTGACTTATATTTAAACTCAGTCCTGTTGATATTTATGGTTTTACAACCTCAGCCATTTTTATACATATTTGATATTTCTGAATGATATTTTGGGTTGAGAACCACTGTTTTACAAATGTCCTAGGGGCTTATGATGATTTTCGGACTGAGTAAAGCCGAGGGCTTGAGATACATTTATATGCCACGAGGTGGCTTGAGTGACATGAGAAGGCTTTCAGGCCTTGTGAGTGATGTGAGGAGGCTTTTAGGCCTTATGAGTAATGTAAGAAAGCTTTCAGACCTTATGTTATTATGTGAGAAGGATTTCAGGCCTTATGTTATTATTGCGCTTGGGCTGTAGGAGCCCCTCCGGAGTGTGCACCCCCCAGTGAGCGCCGTCGATGATATATGGATCGGGCTGCGAGCCGTAGCAGTTACTATATGAGAGTGTTCTGAGAGTGATCCCGAGGGGCTAATACTGTTCTGAGTTACTGATACTGAGCCCGAGGGGTATATTTCTACTGATTATTTACTGAGAAATTACCTGTTTACTGGTTTTGAAAGAGATTTCATTTGATACTTCACCGATTTACTGATTTTAAGTGATGTCTCTACTTCTGTATAGAGTGTTGTGTGCCTTGACGTGTTTTCTTGCTTTCAGCTATTATTTATATTTATTACTCACTGGGTCGGAGTACTCACATTACTCCCTGCACTGTGCGTGCAGATTCAGGCATAGCAGGTTTCCACTCCTGAGAGTTGAACCTTCCAGTCTAGGTGGTGTTTCGGAGACTACGAGGTAGCTATTGGCGTCCACAGCCCCCGTGACTCCTTTATATTCTTATTTCCATATTATTCGAACTATTATGTCGGATTTCATATTTAGTAGACTTGTGTCAGGATTTCTTAGTTGCTCATGACTTGTGACACCCCGGTTAGGGCCGTGTTGGGTTGGATTTCTGTATTTTTATCTACACTTCCGCTATTTGGTATTATTAAACCATGTTGTACTATAGTTAAATAATTATTTTAAAAGGATGAATTGGGTTGACTGGCTGGCCTTGTCTTCATGAGAGGTGCCATCACGACCAGGTTCGGAATTTGGGCCGTGACAATAATAAAAAAAGACAACTATCTTTTCACTCGGCGTCACCATCGCCACCCTCTTCACCACCATCTCCAAGAAATTCTCCCTCGATACTGGCACCCTCAGCCGCAATCCATACCAGTCGACCTCCCTATCCGAATTTCTCAAACTATGATTAATGAAGGCCGCTCACCGAGCTCGACCAAGAGACGACCTCGATAAGCGGAAGGACTAATTGTATGGGCCAAAATTATATCAGAGAAATTTGGCACGCGAAGACATAAGACCGAGGTCGGACATGCATGGTTGGACAATCACCAATTGGCCGAGGTCGGACAAGCCTGGGTCGGATAGGCCAAGGTCGGACAGGCCGAGTCAGACAGTCATCAATTGGCGGAGGTCGGACAATCTTCAATTGGTTGAGGTCGAACAATCATCAATTGGCCGGGGTTGGACAGTCATCAATAAGACCGAGGTCAGACAGTTGATGAAACATCTAGTTTGCTTTGGAATACTCAAAAGGAATATTCTACCGAATATTTCCTCTAAATTAACTACAAGAAAATAGAGCTACAACAATATTTTTTAAATGTCGTATTAAGTGACATAAATATTACAAAATTATTTACCGATATTTATTTGATATTTGTAATAAATATCATAAATTTCAATTTCGGGAATTTTACGATATTTACATTGATGTTGGCAAATAATTAGTGACATTTTATCTACAATATTTTATCAAATGTCACCAGCTTATATGTAACCTCAACGTAGTTGCGATGTATAAAGAAATGTCTCGAATCTTACTTATCCCTTACATATACATAGAAATGTCGGTAAATTATTTTGGGCCAATAGCTTTGTATCTTTTACATGTACTTAAAGGAAATATTAGTCTTTTTTATAGCAACACGATCAATCATTCACAGAATTTTGGAACTACAATACCATACACTAAAGAAAAAATTGAATTGAAAGAAAATAGTCAGTTATACATTATTAGAAAATTGTCAGTTATACATTATTTTTTATAAATCTTACAACACCATTCAACAATGATTTTCAAATAATATAAATTATTCTATTTGTACATCTTCAGAACTGTTGAGGATTTTAAGATGGAAAAGTCTTAAAAAAGAGTGAATGAGAAATGTAGGAAAAATTAAAATTTTGATTAAAAATTTTAAGTTTTCCACTCTTGAAACATTGTCCCATATTGGAAGAGGAAAAGGATTTTGGTGGGTATATGTACAATTACTCTTCTTGTAGTTCTTAAAGAGTTGAGAAGAGAGCAAGCCTCGCACCGCCGCCGCCGTCGTCGTCGCTCGCTCGGCTCGGCTTCGGCTTCGGCTACGGCTATGGCTACGGCTTCAGATTCGGACTTGGTCAAATGATCGATTGATTGATTAATTTTTCAGACCAAATTTATTTGTTAATAGTAAATATTAATATAATATTATCCGTGTTTGTAACAAATATTTTTCAATTCGTGGATATAATCCAAGTGTTCCAGCAGCCTAGTGCTTCTCACCATGGCCAAGTGCTTGCTTCATAATAGCAAGTGCTCTAAGTGATTTCTCCAATAGTAGCCTAGTGCATGCTTCACCATGGGCAAATGGCATTTCATCAACTGGTTGCACTATAAATATGTGCAACAGCTTGTTGAAAAAGCACGAACATAAAGAAAACGAGCAATCTACCTTCTCTTTAGTTTACACTTAACATTTGACTATAAATTGCAGTCCTTCCTTTTAGAATTTCCATTCGACTTCTGAGTTCTCCTCCATTGTTCTGCATATTTTAAACTACAAACAAAGCAACCGTAAGTATGATTTGCTGCCGAACTTTGTGTTCGCTAGAACATTAAGGTTTGAAGTACTGCTACACCAGTATATAATTCGTTCTATCCTGGGAGGAAATAATCCATAACCTTGGGTACTAGGAGGGGATTAAATTCCTTAAGGAAACACTGTGTATTCAGTTGGCTCGAATTAATTACAGTTTCATTTATATTTACATTTATACGCTAACGTTCTTTTCTCTAGAATTATTATTTACAAATACAGGTTAACTAACAAGAACAAACTGAATGCTAACTAAAAATAAACTCCAATACTGACTATAAGAACATTGATTCACAACAGTTCAACAGGTGAGACTGCATACTATAGAGGCAACTGGAACCTCTACGGGAACACCCATTGCTCAATACTATTCACTTCTTGACTCTAATTTTTGCATATCGACCTGAGATAAACCAAATAATAAAGGCATAAATCAAAAGTTTAAAAAGATGAGGTAACAAAAACTAGTTAGCAGGCAACTTTAATAGAAATTATATGTATAGTGGTATCAGTTGCAAGGTTAGAATCTGCACAACTTAAAAACTTCCATAAAAATATGTGATCCATAAAGTAAAAAAATGCATACGGTGCTTGAACACACATACATCTGTTTAGATAAAATAAATGCAACACGGAATAATAAGACAGAAGAAAAAGTTCTCTCTATCCTTTTACTCTAATCATCTTCCTACTCCCTTCTAACAAAGCATGACATTTGAATTATAGAGCTCAATTGATGTTCCGTTATAATCATTTAGAAGATTGATACTTTGTAAACCACAAGAATTTTCTTGATCTCATTGGTATTGTGAAGAGGATAACATTTGCCAAGGATGACAGACCTTGAGTATGCTCCTAATGGAACTCATTTTGAGCACCAGCAAGATAATCTTGTTAATAGTGAATTTCATGCTAATAATTCATGCTAGTGTCTTGATTAAGTGATAAACAATACAAACTAGATACTTACTTATCCCAGTTGAAGGAGACAATCCACTTGACTATCCTGCAAGGATGGGAACCACAATCAACTTGAATTCATAGGCCATATTTTGTTACTGATCATGATGAAATCACATTTCTCATGGATATACATAGTAATAACATCCATATTCATACCAAAAAACAAAATACCATTTCCTTTATGGATCCAACATTGTAAGTCCTTCATGAGCAATGAGCTTATTGTTATCTGGTGCTACAGTTACAAAGCTTTCTCCCCTTTGGTAGACTGATGTTCAGTATTTATCTGTCAAGGAAACTTAATCTTGCTTGTTTGCCTACTAAGATTTTGGCATCATAGGTATGAATAAGTTATTCTACTAGATTAAAATATTGGTCTTACAGACATAAATGTAATTCTAACCCACCAAATGCAAAAGCTAGATGTTTCCCGTTTCTAAGGCATGGTTTAGTTTCTGACTTATCCAAACAAAATTTCTTTAACTTGGACTTGCAGGTACCTTTCTACAGTCATCTTAGCTCTATTAGAACCTATAACCCTAACCAATTAATCAATAAATAATTTGCATGGATTAAGAAAGAGCTTAGCGAATAAGCATAAACTATAACAACAGAACGATAAAAGAAATCATATTAAATATAAGAATAAGACAAAGATCAATGCAAGAAATAATCAACCACCGAAATGAAATAAAAATTGCAAATATGGAGTCTCATAGAAAATAAAGAATAATGCAGATAAAGCTTTACCCCCAAAATGATCAATTTAAGCACTCCATAATAGCCATGTACCTTGAACATAAACAGAGAACTGTTAATTTCATAAATAAATCCTATCTACCACTTCCTAAACAAATCATAATCAAGCATAACAAATTTCAATACATCATAATAAAGGAAAATGTCACCACCATTTTAAAGGCAGAAAATTCAATCCAATTAACATAATAGAACGGGAATCTAAGATAAAATATTTGAGAATTATCAGTAGTATATGTCATGCTTAGAGTACGATGTAAGGATAAACTAATTGTCTCCCCTTTAAATTCTTGACATCACACTGAGATTTGCTTATCCCCAAATCGAGGGCGACTCTTAAGATTTGAGAAATAGATCGAGTGCTGGAAAGGCATATGAAGCGAGTCCAAAGAAAATGGCAGAAAATTCATATAAACTGTTGCGATTTTGGGAGAACCTCAAACAATGTCGTGAATACGAGACAACATCATCCGTTTTTTGGGTCTAAGAAAAGAGGAACACTTCTAGGGTTTTTGAAAAAAAATAGTAGACGCGACATATACTTAATGTATTTTTAGATTACTGATTTTACAAATGTAACAAATATCCTTCATTAGCTATAAATGTCAGTAAATATTGACTCATATAGCTATGTTTCTAATGGTCGTGGTCGCAATAACTGTATCATTTTTTTATTAAATGTCATTGAATTTATGACATTTTCATAAAATTAGTCTTTTTCTGACATTTATTTCACACATCACTGATTAAATGTTGACGTAGTCCTCTTTTCTTATAGTGATTGTACCCTTTTTAGAATTTTCTATAGATATCCTCTTATAAATAGGAGGCGAGGACTTCCCAAAAAAGGGGTCTCTCTCTCTCTCTCCCTCCCCCCTCTCTAGAAAATATGTAAACACACCACTCTGGAGGATAATAATGTTGTGGGGTGTTTGGAGAGAAGTAGCTTCGGGGTTGACGAGGGTTTCTTAGACTTGAAGCCACCATCGCCACTTCTTCTTTCTTCTATCTATTTGCTATACCTCCTGACCCACTTTGGATTGCTTGGGACGTTGCTTTTATAGTAGATTGGCTCAATATGCGACCTGTTTTCATACCATTCTCGACCATCTCCCCAATCTTGAAAGCCTCAGCAAATGTCTTTCCCATAGTAGACATCATATTCTGGAAGTAGTCGGCCTCTTGGGCTTGTAGAAAAACATTGACCATCTCGGTCTTATCCATCGAGGGCTTCACCCTGGCCGTTTGTTCTTGCCACTTAACAACATATTCTCAGAAACTCTCCAAAGACTTGTTTTTTAGATTTGACATGGAATTTCTGTCTAGAGCTATGTCTATGTTGTACTGGAATTGCCTAACGAAATCTCGAGCCAATGCATCCCATATGTGCCAGCGAGATATGTCTTGATCCATGTACCACTCAGATGTAATGCCAACTAGACTCTCTCCAAAAAAAGCCATTAGGAGTTCTTCTTTTTTGCCTTCCCCTCTCAGTTGATTGCAATACCTCTTGAGGTGGGCTATGGGGTCCCCGCGCCCGTCATACTTTTCGAACTTGGTGGTCTTGAAACCAATGGGAAAATGAACATGCGGGAATATACATAAATTAGTGTAGGATACGCTCTTTTGGCCACTTAAACCTTGCATATTCTTGAGGCTTTGTTCTATGCTTCTCATTTTCTGAGTGATTTTCTCTTGCTCGAGGTTCTTTGCAGCTTTCTCTTGTCCCACAGTAAACTCATACCAAGGTTGTTGAGGGTATGAATTGGTGGTGAAATGGGCTATGTCTGATGGAAAAGGTGGTACTTGGAAAGTAAAAGATGATGGATCAAAGCTAGGCTTGGGAAAAGTGGGTTGTGCTGTAGCCGAGGTTGGTGGCATCGGTGAATATGTTAGAAGCCACTCCCGAAATCAATGCCTGGGCCCGAACCTCAGAAGGCCTTCCGGCGAAATGGGCTGAGATGGTGGGATATCCAAGTGGGGTGTTCGGGTAATTTATTGGGATGTTTGAACTTCCACTTTCTCTAGGAAGTAGCTCGAGGAAACCAGGTATTGCACTAGGCGGGTCTCTACCGTTGGACCAAGCATCCCACATTTCCAACATGCGGAGGCGCAGTACCCTATTCTCTATAGTGGTTGCTGACACTGATATTGGGATAGATAATATCGGGCTATCTTCTGGGATGGGAATTGTTGGTAGATGACTTTTTGACGATATTTCTACACTTCCCTTGGATCTTGCAAAGTAAGGGTGTGAAAGAAGGTTACCACAAAACCAACCACCTTAAAAAAAACCTACTCAACAGCATACACAACAAACCAGTTAGTTTGAGACAATTAACACATAGGGAATCACATATTGGGGCCCGTGGGACATCAATTGGTCTCGCCACAAACCTATGTACAAAATCTCCTTGGGGACGATCCAGGTCATTCATTATTTGGCGAACAAAGGTCATCACCGCGGCAAAAAAGGTGGTTTCGATCATGTCTTAACATTCATGGCATTTCATGACGATGTAGTTGGCAGTTGCTCTAACCTTTTCTCTAATGATGCCTTTCTCTTAGAGGAAACGTCCGATTTGTTGAGACCTAGATTCTAGAACTTGGGTGTCATGATGGCTTTGACCCTGCAATTGTTGCATATCTTCCTCTAGCTGAGACATTTTAAAGTTGTTTGTTTGTTTGGCCATCTCATTCTCGAGGGTAGTTGATGTGATGACCCGGCCCGTTGTCACGTGAGTTACCGCCCCGTTTCCCCCATATCATGTTGTTTTATGTTTCAATATCAGTATTTGAGTTGATCGGATAGAATTGAATTGGTTTTAGTCGAAAATGAGACACATAGTCTCTTAGAAGAAAGCTTGTTTTGGAAAAGTCAACCGGAAGTTGAATATATAGTTAGGAGGATCGGATGTGAATTTTGGTGATTTGGTTAGCTCCGGGAGGTAATTTGTGATATGTTTGCAAATTTTTAGGTCATTCGGACATCGTTTGGTTGGGTTTTTGATCGGAAATGCATTTCGGAAGTTCTTGAAGAACATATGCTTTGATTTGATGAAAATCGAGGATTTTGATGTTAACGATGGCGTTTTGATTATTTGAGCAAGTTTGAATAAGGGAATATATCATGTTGGTGCTTTTGGTTGAGGTCCCCGGGGCCTCGGGGTGATTTCGGGTGGTTAAACGGAGAATTTTGAGTTTGGCTTCAGGTTTGGATTTGCTGGTTCTGTTGTTTCCGCATTTGCGGAAAAGGGACCGCATAATCAGTTCCGCAGAAACGGTTATTGGGTTGCATAAGCGGTCCTGGATGGGGCTTGGCAACTTCCGCAGAATTGGAAGGAAATTCGCAAAAGTGGACATCGCAGGAGCAGGTTTTGATCGCAGAAGCGGTAGTGAGGATTTTTGAATTTTACCGCAGAAGTGGTCCTTTTACGCAAAAGTGGGAGCCGCAGGTGCGGTCTCCCAGCCGCAGAAGTGGATTTTTGGGAGGTTAATGAAGACCGCAAAAGCAGAAATATTGATGCAGAAGCGGTCCCGCATAAGCGGAAGCGGGACCGCAGAAGCGAAAATGGCCTGGGCAGAAGGG
>MU700861.1:13300-24269 GCA_026770625.1 Nicotiana glauca | reverse complement strand
ATATCTGAGTGTGTTTGATGGCACAGGAGAATTTTAGAATATCTTCGAAGAATGACTGGGAGTTCTCATGTTCAGGCTATGTAGTGGTTGTGGATAGTGTGTATCGGTACCGTTAGTGACTATTGGGAATGGAGGCCCGAGTGGTTGTCGCAGTGTGGGTTGTTCTAGATTATTGTGCTATGGGCTATTTCGGAAAATGCCACCGGTTGCGTGGCGAGGTGCATCGGATTATGTTATAGCAGAGTGGCTGGTATTTCAAAGATCAGCGGACGGCTGGGAAGGATTGCTTTCCTTAATTGGGTCTTTGTGATGGATGTAAGTATAGAGGATTCTACTATTGATTCAGTTCCGGTATTGAGGGACTCTTTTTCAAATGTGTTTCTTGTGGCCGGGCATGTCGCCGGGCGAGATCGTGGATTGCGGTATTGATTTGGTGTCGGGCACCGTATTGTACAGCTCCAGTATGAGTTATAGTAGTGGAAGAAGTAGCTTCAGGCTTCTTGGTAATGAGTTCGTTGGCAGGCCGATGTGGCTACGTATTCAGATTGAGATGGCTTGGTTGGCCCCGATATGTATTGTTGAGGGATATGTTGAATCTATCATTATTGAGCTTGTTAGTGATATGGGGAGATCTATGAGTTGATTTTCTGTGCTGTGGGACGTTATGATTTTTGGGCTATGGGCACGTATAGTGCGGTACTATTGAGATTCATTGTGTTTGAGTTTGTAGCTTACAACGCTATAAGTAGATATCATCATGCACTCAACATGCTTAAAACCGATGCTTGGTATTTTGTTATAATGAGCAAATTTGGCTCGATGTGCATCTCCCTATGTGAGATATTTGTGTGGATCGGGTGGCACACCGCCACGGGTATGTTATCTGGGTCGGGTTGCACGCCGCAACAGTGTGATGTTGAGAATAGTTTTTCATATGTTATTTTGTATGCCGTGCTTACTGATTTCTAAAGAAAGTCCGTAATGGGTGTTGCTCGGTGAATGGCCATCGGTTGTGTCCTTTCAGGATTGAATGGTGTATATTACTTACTTCACCATGGAAGTGATGGACTGCTTGGTCTCAGACATCAATCTGTGTGTAGCTGTCCCTTTTGAGCGTTGCGACTTGAGGTGCTCCATGTGTAATAGCATTGGGATAAGATCGCGCATTGTGGCGAGACTACGTGGAGATTAGACCCTTCGGGGTAGATTCAAGTATTCTATTTCTATGATGTGGGACGGGGTACCAGCCTTGTATTGTGAAGGTACTGAGGAGTTTGAGTTGCAGATCTTTCGTTTAAGTTATTTGTCATGATTTTGAGTATGATTTCGGAAATCTGCTGTGGTATTAGTCTAAAGGGAGTGGTTTCATGAATGGTTGATCTGAGAAATGGCTACGGTTTGCTATGTGTTTCATTGTCATTGATAGGATATGAAGTGTTGGAATGGGGCTTTAGCTAATGAGAGGTTTCTATCGGTATATGGTTGTTGTGGACAGCTGTTGTGAATAGAAGTTATCATTGCAGGTGCTGGATTATGTGGTATATCATGTGATTTCATTTGAGGACGCGAGTATGGGTTATGATAGCTGGTTCGGGACTATTAAAAGTATAGGTATGAGGTTTGATCGTATTGATGGCTTCATAAGTAAAAAGGTAGTTCTTTGAATTATGGGCTAGACTGGATTGGGTAATTTCAGCTATATTGTGTTTTCGGACCTATGCGAGTTAGGGTGACGTGGGATCACCCCAAGTATATGCTTGGTAGGGTCATTCAGCTATTGGTTGGCTTCTAGGACAACTCTGGGTACGCTCGAGGACGGGCGTTTATTTAAGTTGGGGAGGATGTGACGACCCGGCCCGTTGTCACGTGAGTTACCACCCTGTTTCCCCCATATCATGTTGTTTTATGTTTCAATATCAGTATTTGAGTTGATCGGATAGAATTGAATTGGTTGTAGTCAGAAATGAGACACATAGTCTCTTAGAAGAAAGCTTATTTTGGAAAAGTCAACCGGAAGTTGACTATATTGTTAGGAGGCTCGGATGTGAATTCCGGTGACTTAGTTAGCTCTGGGAGGTGATTTGTGATATGTCTGCACATTTTCAGGTCATTCGGACATCGTTTGGTTGGGTTATTGATCGGAAATGCATTTCGGAAGTTCTTGAAGAACTTAGGCTTTGATTTGATGAAAATCGAGGATTTTGATGTTAACGATGGCGTTTTGATGATTCGAGCAAGTTTGAATAAGGGAATAGATCATGTTTGTGCTTTTGGTTGAGGTCCCGGGGGCCTCGGGGTGATTCGGGGTGGTTAAACGGAGAATTTTGAGTTTGGCTTCAGGTTTGGATTTGCTGGTTCTGTTGTTTCCGCATCTGCGGAAAAGGGACCGCATAAGCGGTTCCGCAGATGCGGCTATTGGGTCGCAGAAGCGGTCCTGGATGGGGCTTGGCAACTTCCGCAGAAGCGGAAGGCAATCCGCAAAAGCGGACATCGCAGGAGCGGGTTTTGATCGCAGAAGCGGTCCTGAGGATTTTTGAATTTGACCGCAGAAGCGGTCCTTTTGCGCAGAAGCGGGAGCCGCAGGTGCGGTCTCCCAACCGCAGAAGCGGATTTTTGGGAGGTTAATGAAGACCGCAAAAGCGGAAATATTGCCGCAGAAGCGGTCCCGCATAAGCGGAAGCGGGACCGCAGAAGCGAAAATCGGCCTGGGCAGAAGGGTTTTAAAATGGCATTTCATCCGCGACTTGGGGGTTATTTTCCTCCATTGTTGAGCATCTTGGAGAGCTTTGGGCGAGAAAGTTCGAGGGTTTTGACTGAGAATCGAATGGAGGTAAGTTCCTTGGCCTAATTATTCAAGTTTATGGTAGAGTTTACATGGAAATTGGTGGAAATCCATTGAAAAGGGGGTTAAGCTAGGGCTTGAGTTTTAATAATTCAAATTGGAATTCGATAGGTCATTTGAGCTCAGATTTGGGAGTTCTTGGTATGTATGGAATTGTGGTGAGACGAGAAATCTGGTAATGTAAGTTTTATAATTTTTCGAGAAGCGGGCCCGGGGCTCGGGTTTTTGCTAGTTTCGAGGTTTTTGCTATAATTCGATTGTTTTCGATTGGGCATTGTCCCATTTGCATATTGTAATGTATTCACTCTGGTTTTGGTTAGATTCGACGCGCATGAAGACCAATTTGAGGGGCAAAGGCGTAGCGAGCGAGGAATTTCACCGGTTCGAGGTGAGTAATATTTGTAAATGATATCCTGAAGGTTTGAAACCCTGGATTTGCACATCATAGTGCTGTATTGAGGTGACTTGCACGCCAGATATGAGCATGGGGTAGAGCACCATTTGGGATTGTAACTTGGTCCGTCCCGGTTGTTGATTTTACTGCGTATTTGACTGAAATTTCTTGTTATCATCATAATTTGAGCCGATTTCCATATTTGGTGCCTTGTGCTAACTTGTAAAATCCTTCGGGGATTGATATTACTGTTTTAGCATATCTTGCATATCATTTGGTTTCAGTCCAAGGTTTTAAATACTATTTTGCAAACTCAGCCATGCTTCTAAGTTTTGAAAACTTAAATGACATTTTAAATGTATTTCGGGCTGGAAACTTCTATTTTGTAAATGCCCAAGGGGCTTACTATATTATTTTCTGGACTGATTATAAAGTGACTTGAAACAGTGGTAACAATGACACTGAATGTTATATTTGAAACAATGGTAACAACGACACTGTATGTTATACTTGAAACAGTGTTAACAATGACACTGTATGTTATACTTGAAACAGTTAACAATGACACTGTAATATATACTTGGAACAGTGGTAACAATGGCACTGTGTGATATAAATTGGTCAGGTAACAATGGCTGACCGGCCAGGTAACAATGACTGACCAAGATATTGCGCTTGGGTTGTAGGAGCCCCGCCGGAGTCTGTACACACCCCTAGTGAGCGCCGTCGACGATAAATAAATGGAGCGGGCTGCACGCTGCAATGGATACTAGAGTGTACCGTCATATGCATTGCATTGCACTCATGCATTTGTTCTTATTTTGTAATGTTGTCATGGCATTCAGCACTCATATCATTGGCATCCATGCTATTTCTTACACTGTTTACCAGATACCCTGGTGTTATTTGTTAATGGAGTGCTGTGCCCGAGAGGCTGATGTTGTACTTTGTGAGTTGGGAGTGAGCCCGCGTGGCTGATACTGTACTAAGAGGTTGATACTGAGCTGGAGAGGTAGATTTCTGATTATTTCCTACTTGTTGAAATTATTTTTGCAAATGTTAAAAAGGCATATTTTCAAAAGAGGTTTTAACTGAGCCCAGATATTTTCCAAAGGAATTCACGGCTTTACTGTTCTTCTCAAAAAGGGTTATACTGTACTATATAGCATGTTGATTTGCTTTATGTGGTTTATTGCTGCTCAGTTATTATTTACTCTTATTACCACTGAGTTGGAAGTACTCACTTTACTCCCTGCACCTCGCGTGCAGTTGTAGGTATTGTTCACCCGGTAGCGATTTATTAGCGGACCGAAGGCCTTACTGAGGTAGTTGATCATGGTGACCGCCAGCGTTCGCAGCACCGCACTTTATCTTTAATTTCCAGATTTTAGTTTGTATTTATATAATATTGGCCCTATAGTAGTGTTCCTACTTCTTAGATGCTCGTGACTTGTGACACCCCGGTCGGGTTGTGTGGGGTTATAGTCCTGATTATTATTGCTGTTAAGCTGTATCACTTCACTCATTTATGTTCAAATAATCTGAAAAGGAAGAGAATTGGGTTATTTGGCTGGCCTTGTCTTCACGAGAGGCGCCATCACGACCAGTGTGGGTTTGGGTCGTGACAGTTAGCTTTTTCTTCAAGTTTGCGACTTCTCCATCATATTTCTTTTTCAATTGCTGGACAAACTCTGACCGTCCCATTACATTCTTCGCCAACTGTGCCCGGGCTCTTGCTAGACTACCCTCGGACTTTTCTAAATCTTCCTCGTACTCAGATATCTTCTCCTAAGACCGTTTATGAGTCTTTCATACGTTCGACTTCTTTCCTGATTCTCTGCAGCTACCTTCATTTTTTGGATCTTGGCTCGAAGGGCTTTATTTTCTTGGGCCAACTTCTTCTTCTCCCCTTCATCAGCAGCAGCGTGTACACTACTGTCAAATTTAATATCTCTGATTTGCCCCTCCAATTTGCTTATCGTGGCTCTGTAGCTTATCTCCTTTTCCAACTAATCCCATTGCTCCTATGCCCCATCAGTGAATTGTTGGACATGGGGCCTTTTGGCAGGCCGTCCGGGCTCTTGATGGACTTGAAATATTTTACCATGCAAGGTCATGTAACTAGGCTCTAACGCGCCTTTGGAGAAATTCCGTACTAGAGTTTTTGGCTCTAGGAACCTATACTAATGCCAAATTTGACGAACCTTTTTTTCCGAGAATACAACTTTTGGACCCGGTTCAATGACTTGTCGACTCAAATCTTTATCATGTGCGATAGTTTGGTACTTGCCTAGCTGGTGCAGAATCCTGTGTGGAGCACATGGCTAAATGCTCTGGAGACCCATTAATAGAAAGCACACTTCTGCCGATATGTAAATGACTTCAGTGACTGGGAGCTAATTGAATGTCCACACAATTTTGCTTGCAGTCAAGGAACTCAAATATGCGAACCATGCCTCCATATCTTCCAGAAACTCATGATCCTCCACTCGGTTTTCATGTTCCTCAATGCAGTTAAGACCGGTCATACCATAGTTCATGTACCCCGGACGATGGCAAAGGTGTTCTTCCATCCAAAGTTGTAAAAGCATGTTGAAACCCTAGTTAGAGCTCGATAAATCTCTACTAGGATCATCGGTACAATGGTGGCATTAGCCTTTTTAATCATGAAGTCGGCAATTCCCACGAGCCCCAACTCTATATGTCTATCTTTTCTTGGGCAGATTAAGATGCCTAGGAATGCCACTATAAAAGCTAGTCCCCAACGTGCTTCACATTTACCTTTGTTCCCCGAATGAGTTAGACCAGTATCCGGAGCCTCAAAGCCATGGGATCCCCATAACGGCGATACAAGAAGTAGAATGTGCAAAATGCCTCAGCCAAATTTCCATCTTTGACTTCCCGACTGATACTCAGAAGGTCTAGAAACTTGTAAGGAGTCACCACTCTTGGTGCCACTGGGTAACGGTTTCTGAGATTCCCACTAAGACCAACATAGCCCGCTATTTCCTCAAGCGTAGGGGTTAGCTCAAAATTAGAGAAATGGAATACATTATGCGTCGGGTCCCAAAATGGTATTAAAGCCTCAATTACATCCAACCTCGGTTTAATCTTCAAAAGACCAATGAGACCGGCCAAAGCTTTTATCGCAGCACCTTTGCTAACTTTCCCTAAGTAATTCTACCACATATGTTGTTCTAACGGAATTTCCTTGAGGACAGTAAAGGGTTCATTTCAAATAGTGCTCATCTACACATATATTTAAAATGATCTATTAAAAGACCATGATTTATTTGGACTCAAGAGAAAATGATCAATTTTTTCAAAATTGCAATTCAAAACAAAAACATCTTTGCAAATACGACCCTTCAGCACCTCAGGAAAGAAGATTTTAGGGATGTGTTTGCTAATTGGCCAAAAATTTGAAAAAGGACCATAGATGGTTATTCTTGCAAAAGCAGCCATCCGCCGCTCTTTTGGGAACATTTTGGCTATTTTGACAAGAAAGACATTGCCTAATTTTATTTATGACAAAATAACAATATTTCATATCTTTCGGTTATTTGTTGCAAAAAATGGAGTTGGACCCGGTGAGGGTTGTCTATGTATCCCACATCCGGTAGAAATAAAACTTGCGTAGTTCAGGAAGTTTTGACGCAATAGAAAACAACACCAAATATATTTTTTAGAAATAATTTTCCTTTTCTCTTTTTCTTTTCAAAGTTTCGGCAGAGTTTTGGTACTTTTTGGACACCAGATTTCCAAAGACGGGTAATTATCTCTCTCATGCCTCAATTTGATTTTTTCTAATTTTTCTCCCTTATTCTAGAAGCCGGTCAACATGCAATCCGAAGCAAATAAATGTACAAGTAGCAAGTAAAATGCATCAGGATGGTCTTTTTTTTATTTCGGGTACACCTGTCCTAGATGGATCCAACCCTTGTGCTGAGTCCCCAAAGTCTAATACACGTGATGCAAACAAGCGTTCCTAACTAGGGATCCGAAATAAGGCTATGTTATACTAGGTTTAAGAACCTGGGTGTATTGTTCTAGACTTGGCTTATCCGAGCGAACAACTCAAGCCGAGGAGGGAGGGGGGAGCATACTGGGAATACAGAAGCTTCACCGACTTTGCAACTTGTTTAAAACTCGTTCTATAATTGGGATATGACTCTAACAGAAAAGCAGTTATATGAAGTGCACACTTCCCGAGTGATTTAGAAGACTCAGAGAGGAGAGGGTTTCGTAACAATTTATATACAGTTCAAACAATATCAAAGCGGTAAAAAGAAGCATTTAGCACATTAGGCGCAAACATATAAAAATCAGATAATAAATAAAGCCAAGTATTACAATTATTCTAAGCTCGAATTCTTGAACCTTGAACCAGAGATTCTAGGTTCTTATCCCCAGCAGAGTCGCCAGAGCCGTCACACCTCCTTTTTATACCCAGAAAGGTATATGAGAGTTTATCCAATTAAAGTGATATTATTCGAAATGAGATTATTTAATTTAATTTTATCATAGTCGCCACTTGAAATAGTTTATTTGGTGTCCCAAGTTATACGTTTATTTTAAATTCCCAAATCTAGGAAATTTTGACTTTACTTAAAAGTCTGCGAAACCAAAAATTCCAAGTAAGGAATTAGGTTAACCCGTGAGAAGGTGTTTGGCATTCCCGAATTCCATGGTTCTAGCACAGTCGCTTAAACTGTTAATATTGGCCTATTATCTGATTAATTACGTATTTAAACCTATGTGCATTTTTACGACTTTCTAACCGCTTTTACTATTTTTAGAAAAATTCAACGTTATTTAAAATACATCTTAAACCATGCTACATTAAATGCACCCGCGGTTCGTGATATATTTTATTTAACATTGTTGGAAATTGAAGTCGGGTTACATGAAATGTAAACCCGAATTTTAGCAATTACAAATCACAACTACGTCACGAGAACCGTATCCGTAGCCATGATAATTTAATGTAACGCGCCTAAAATAACTACGAAGATTCATTTTTTATATCTAAGTTACAATATTTGTGAGGGCCATGGATTATCTAATTATGGACACCTTGATTTTATTTTAACAAGATTTTAATCCTAATTTGACATTCAATAATCAAGGACAAACTTAAAGTGTGAAAGGGCTAGGCTTTTAAATTATTTTTTTTGAAAAGGAGTTTGGGCTTGGGCGCTCATCATTTGACTAAATTAGGTAAAATTCAGTTTTTGAAAAGCTGCATCTGGCTTAAGACTTGGCTAAAAAACAAGACAAAATGACTGATACGGGAAACCTTTTACAAATGAAAGATAAAATTTCAGGCTTATGGCTCAGGCCCAATGGCCTAAGCCTAGATTCTTTGGAATGACAAAATAAATATAAACTTAAAGAAAATATTTTGATCCTTAACATGATACTAAAATTTATATCTATACAACAACCCGAATAAATAAATAAGAGAATTTTTCTAGAAAATCCTGAGCATGTTGCATTAGACCTATCAACACATAAACTACTATGTTAACAAAACTATTCTATTACAATTTCTGCAACCCAACCAATCCTTTCCACTTTTGGACATGATTTGTCCATCACAAGCTTGATCCACGAAATGGAAAATACCAGTTTCAGCATACTTTTAAACAGCATAATCCATCTTTAGCTTAGATCTAACTGATTTGGCCAACTGGTAACCAAATCTGCAGACTACAACCATGTGACCAAAAGGGCATCTCCACACAAAATTACTTCTAACAGGAGAAACTACAATACATCAAGGTTCTTATAAACAAAAAAAAAAAATGACCAAGCCAAAGGATCATAAAATAGAAAACTAATCAGATCCAATCAAAAAATCAAAAGTTAATCATGAGAATGCATTATCATATGAATTCTAACATCTTCAATTTCATATCATTTCAATAAAAGTTTTACATGAAAAAGGTTAAACATAGTACCTTGAACAAACAACAATAAAACCAACAAATAAACAGGTGAACAAAGAAAGTCATCTGAAGCTTGAAAGAGCAGAAATCAACAACAACAAAAATGAGCCCAAAAAAACTCAGAAATTTATACCAAATCCAGCCAGCTTTGAAACCAGAAATCCTAGTTAAAGAAACCAAGAAAATCCTCCACTTCAAACCATGTTTCCCTGCTTGTAAAAATCAGAAATAAGAAGTTTTGAATATTTTCTAGAGTTTCTGAAATCTAATATTCTTTCAGAAAAACTTTTGAGCGGAGAATGGTAATGAATCTATGGGTGAGCGAATGTTGTTCTCTTTTATAAAATGTACAAAAAATGGCATGAAAGGGGAATATTTTGACCTAATTTTGAAACTGCAGAATAGTGCAACATCTTTTATACATTTGTTTGTTCTTTTTCTTATCCATTACCAGCATTTTTATGCTAAGAATGGGGACAACTGTCATATACTAGAAAATTATGAAATTTCCTCCTTTAGAACCCCAATTTACCCTTCTAAATTCTGCTTATTGCAATTTTATCCTAAATTCTGATTATTTGGTTAAACCCCTCTTAAGTCTGGGCTAATTACCATGGCCCAATGGACCAATACAGACTCAAAACAAGGCCAAATGTCCCAGGACAAAACCAAGACCAAGCTAAAGTAAAAAAAATGCCACAACTCAACCCAAATTGTTTGACCATTCATGTAATTAATTAGCAACTTAATCAACTAATCAACACCAATCGTCAATTAGTTGATTTAACTCGACTAATCATGGAGCCTACACGACTGACCAAACAGAGATATTGATTTTAAACCATTTAAACTAATTCGACCAAGTGAATAATAAGAAGCAATCCAAATAACGAAAGTAAATTACTCAAAACCAAAAATTCAGCCTATCTTCAAACAAGTAACATGCTCAAATTAACTTAAACGAATAGGCAATAAAACTAATTTGAACAATTAAATACTCAAAGCACATTCAAACAAGTAGATAATAAGAAATTAACTCAAATAACTAAAAGAAAAAAATCAGAAATAGAAACAAAAACAAAACGAGAAAAAGAAAAAAATGGGAAGGGTACTGTGAAGAAAGAAGGGTACGACCTGGCCATGCATCAATGGTGACTTCGAAATAGGTCGAGACTAATGCAAAATGATTTCTCTTATCAAAAACAATCAATTCACATGAGTCTTAATCCAAGACGAACAAAATACTCCCAAAAATTGCACAAGGTTGAACCAGGGCCTCTTCTGGACTCTTGGATCTATAATTCATCGATTTTGGCGAGGTTTCTAGGGTAACTGGTAAGAGATACAGGGTGAAGGGAGTGAGATAGTTGTTTGGTTGGAAATTGGATGGGTTTGGAAAGGTTTAGGTGAACTAGGGTTTGGTCTTAGATATGAAATTAGAGGGATTTTCGAGGGATCCGAGGGAATTGGTTTGGGGATTTGGAAAAGGGAGATGACTGGGGTTATGGGGTGTTGATTTGGTGGTGTTTGGAATACCGAAACCGCCGTGAGGCAGTGTTCGGTGGCGGTGGTTGGCGGAGACGGTGAGGTATTTTAGGGCGGCTAGGGTTTGCTAGAGAGTGAGTGAGATGATGAAATGAATGGGTTTGAGGGGTTTGGGGTTGGCTTCAGACAGTTTTATGATAAAATGAGGGCCAGTTCTAGGTTGTTGGATCACAATGTTCTAACTATCGTGATGAAAGAGGGGCAAAACGGGGTCGTTTGGCTTGGAAGAGTGGGGGG
>MU700859.1:5801-29600 GCA_026770625.1 Nicotiana glauca | reverse complement strand
ATCACCTATGAAGATGTTAAGACCTACAAGCAAGGAGACGACGAAATTGTGTTTATTAATATTGTCACACCTCCTTTTTTACACAACTACCCCGAAGGATAATGTATAAGGGAGTTTTTCCATTTAAAGTGACATTATTTGAAATGCAATTATTTATTTAGTTTTTAGAGTCGCCACTTGAGATAGGATTGGCTTTTGGTGTCCCAAGTCACCAGTTTAACTTGAATCCCAAATCGAAGAAATTTCGACTTCCCAATTGGAGTCTGCGAACCAGAAATTCTGAATAAGGAATTCTGTTGACCCGAGGGAAGGTGTTAGGCACCCCCGGATCCCGTGGTTCTAGAACGGTCTCTTAAATTATTATAAATGGCTAAAATCTAATTTTTTTCATTTTCCAACCTATAGTGCAATTTTAAGATTATTTACCACTTTTAGTTAACTTTTAAGAAAGTGAACATCGTTTAAAAACGTATTTTTGGATCACGTCACATGAAATGCACCCGGATCCTCGACACATTTTTATTCAACGTTTTGGATTTGGGTTACATGAAATGCACACCCGTATTTAAGAAGGTAAAATTATTAAAAGCGCGCCTAAAGCAACTAACGAGTTATTACCTTTGCGGAGGGACATGAAATTCGCTAATGGTATGCCCTGAATTTTAAGTATTTTAATTGCATTTAATGAGGACCCCGCAATTTATGCACTTTGTTTGGCGAGGCTCATCTCACTTTATTATTTAAAGGTCAACCTAAAGCAAACTATAATTTTTTATTTATTTTTTGTCTTCTAAAAAGACCTAATTAATTTACATTTATAAATTCGGGCCTCGAGTTCAAGTCCGAATTCAAACAAAAGGGATGACCCTCTTAATTTGAACCTGCTACTTAACTCGAAAACCTAAATTCATATGCAAATTAATTCCCATATACCTAATATAATTTTAAAACGGTTTTTGACTTCTAACAATTTTGGGGCTTCAACTTGGATTTTTGAATTTGGCCCAACAAATAAGGGTGACATCCGTTTGTTTTGCGGACTGATACCAGCCTTGGCTTCAATGCAAGCCCAAATGGGCAATCATCATTCATATTGGGATCCAAAATGGCTTGGGCTGTGCGCCCTGGGCCTATCAACGGGCCCAAATAATCTACTAAACGATTCCAAGCCATTCAATTCATGGATCAGACTAACAGAGAGAGGGAACTCCAAATTCAATATCATTACTGATATAATTCTAAATTTGATACCTAGTCTAAACATGATACAAATATTTAGAGGCTTTGATAACTGGTTAATATAATTACACTTGGAACTTATTTGATGTGCTGGATCGTTGAGTGTTTGACCTCAAAAGCTGACTATAATTGTTTGCCCTAATTGTAATACTACTTCTACTATCATTTAATCACAGAGTTGCATTCAACTGTTTATTAACACATGAAACGTTCCAGAAATGATGAAGCAGTCCCTATAATATGTGAGACATGGTTTATTAACACTTATAAGATTAATCCTAATGCACTATAATGACTTATGAAATTAAAAGTCAGCAACAAACAAACTATGAATTATAGTATCAATGCATAGCTAACATGATTCTTACTACCTCAAATCAGAAAGTCTGTATAGTCCAGTCCAATTACAACATGTAATTGCTAAAACTGAAATCAAACCAAGCTAACATAAACATCAAGTAAAGAGTAATAGGATTTCCATTTCACTTCTCAAATCAAATACACATCACCATGGTTTAGAGCTTGTACTTGGTAATTGCAAATAAGAAAGGAAAAGTGAGATCAACAGTAGCAGATGTCAAACGGCAGTTCAGAATTGAATTCACAGCTCAACAAATGATATCAAATAGTCCAGAATTGGAGTCAGAGAGGGACAACATCAACAATCCATCAAATAAACCAATCCAGCATGAAATTGAACTCAGAAATCAACACACTCGGCAGATAACCCAACAGCCCACTTGAACCAATTAGTTCCAATGCACAGATGATTCTAAATGCTCTTAACTCTCAAATATTGAACAGAAACAGAGAAATTCAAGATGTTTTGGATCCTAAATAAGCTCGAGAGTTGAATAAAATACTGGAACTCAAAATTGATCTAATAAAAATCAATGTAACAATGTGTTGGTTTTTCTGTGGCATTTTACGTTTGTTTTTTTTATTTTTTTATTTTTTGTAGAAATTAATATCTAGAGAAGGATTCTAAAACTATAGGACTGCAGATTTGAACTTCTTTTTGATTTTGAAATTCAAATTTGAGACTCAGATTTGAAGAAGAGGATTTTGAGGGGAAGTTAAAAGCTGGAAGTTTTAGGGGAATTTTCAGAGGTGTAAACTTGTTTATCAAGGCATTAGGCCTGCCTTTTATAGGCAGGAATAAGGGCAGAAGGTTCTGGAGGTTTTTACTCATTTTCCCCCCTTTTTATTGTCAGAAATTATACATTAATCCCTAAATTTGTGGCTTGCTGCCCAAGTTACTACCCTAAGAATACTGACACTTACACTAAGACCCCCTTCTAGAAGGATCTAGGGTGTTCTAGCTTTGTTTTCTACCTGTGGAATCTCTATACTACCCTCATTTCTATTCTGAAATTGTTGAGCCTTAACAAACTAACCCATTTTAGGTGCCCAAACTACCCCTGACTAACCCTGAAATTACTAATCCTGTACTAGTTGACCCCAACCCTTTTTACTATCCATGGTTAACTAAAAATCGTCTAAACTATTCAGCTATAACCAAAATAATTCCAAAAATTCTAAGATTGAATCTAGTTGATGCTAATTGAGACTGAAAATCAATCCTATATAACACTACTACCCAGTTATCAACTAACAATAGACTAATTACACTAAGCAATAAAAGTGAATTATCAAAAAACAAGAACTAACACTGAATTAACTAATCAGAATCCATGAAACAGGACTAACCATGAACTAAACCAAAATCAAAAAATTACACTAACGATCACCAAAGCAGGATTAATCATGAACAAACATTAATCAATGACCAATTTACGAATTAAAACTAATCTATTACGAATTAAACTAACCAAATATGAGCAGACCCAAATCATGTCTAAACTAAACAAAACCTATAGAGGCATACATGAACGAATTAACCAAAGGTTTAAACTAATTTTGGTATTCAAATAATAAAAGAAAAGAGAAGCAATAGGAAAACTTACTGATTTTGCAATTAATCCGACTGGACTCTGATTCAACCCTGGAATGATGTGAACGTGTGTTCTTCAACAAAAACACACGAACACATTATCTCGAAGCTTGACTTGAGCTCTGGACTCAGGGAATTGGGGAAAATTCGAGGAACCCCAAATTTCTTAGGGTTCCGCCGGTTTAAGATCTAAAATTTGAGGAGTTTTGGCAACATTTGAAAGATTTTAGATAAGGATTCGGGAAGGAGGGGGTTAGGAGAGTACAGGGTGTGAATTTGGTTGGATTTGGATGAGTTGAGGCTTTGGCCGGATTTTTCGATCTAATATTCGAGAGGTTTGGTTATGATTTGTGAGAAACTGAGCCCATATATGGAAAGAGGGGGTGGAGGAGCATCTATGGTGTAAATTTGGGTCCCATTGGAGAATCGCCGCCAGCGGGGGCAATTTTCGGCTGGCGACGGACGGCGAAGGAGCAGCGGTACGAGGAAGACGAGTTTGGTCTACGGTTAATGAAGAGTTTTCGAACATTTTTATTAAAAAGCCTTGAATGAATGAAGACCGTTGGATGATGAGAAATGGACGGTCAAGATTTAATTTGGCCTCACTAATTTAAAACGACGTAGTATCCCTCCTATACTACGTCGTTTTATTAGGCTCAGGGGTATGGTCATTTGGACCGGGTAGCGGTGCACTTGGGCCATTTTGGCCGGATTTTGGGGTGAAATTGGGTCTAGGCATGGCCCAAAATTGGGTATTATTAAGACTAGACTTTCATTTAAATCTTTTTATTTGCTTTCTCTTCTTCTTTTTTTTGTTTTTTATTTTTTTTATTTTTTATTTACTCTCTTTTTTATTTTTTTTTAAATTTTCTGATTTTATTAAATGCAAGGTTAAAGTAAGGACCCAAATTTACTGTAAAATTATACTAATTAATTCCCAAATAAATTAATTCCTAATTTAAACGCAAACTAAGGCAAAATTAAAAATAGAAATACAAAGAATCATTTTTGTTGTTTTATTTATTTTTGTATTATTGATTTTACTAATAGAAAATGCTAAAATCGGAACTTTGATGCTATTTTGTATTTTTTGAATTATATCAATTACAAAAGAAATGCACACACAAGGATGCAAACAAAATACAAAATCATGCAATTAATTCCTAAAATTTTAAATAATAAAAGAAAAATCCTAATTCTAATGAATTTTGTAGGAGTAATTTAAGTGTGGCAAAAATCACGTGCTCACAGCTGCCCCTCTTTGCTCGAAGACATGAAGGATTTTTGGGCAAAGATAAATGAGCAATATGAGGGATTTTTGCTTGCTTGGAACTCCAGGAGAAGCATTTTGAAAACCGTCTGACCGAACCCTGCTTCAAAGGTTGCCTACATATCCTTGGCTATAAAGGAATCAAGTCAGTGTAGTTGTGGAAGGTTTGGTAGCTGGGACTACCAGAAGCTGTGATTTCACTGCTGTTTATACTATTACTTCTTGCTGACCTCCTTATTACACCAAAAAGGAAAATCAAAGCTAAGCTAGCTATGCCTATCAACTATGAGTTACAAGATTCCTATCTATAATTCTCTTGGAACTTGATCTTGAGTCTTAGCTGATTTTGCTGTGGACTTCGATTTGAATCTTGATGCTCGCAAGTTGTAGGTGTTTGCTTCTTCATGCAGCACTATGTCAAAACAGGATCAGCGGACCTTGTGACTTCAATCAGATTTTGAGCAATCTGCACCATTGCTTGCTTCATATTTGAGTTCATTTCTTTTTGTTCTTTTCTTCTTTTCTTGATTTTGGATTGAGACTCATTCCATCGGTCATCTCACACCTTGTGTCTTGAGATCGACCTGCTTAAGATACCAAAACAAACAAACGAACAAAGTTTTCTGCCCCAGTTTTCACTAGAAAAATTTTGTGAGTTAGTTGTGACACATATCTAAGCGATTAAATCAGGATTGTGTATCCTTGTGAGTGAATCCAGGTTATGCTGGAAAATGAAAAGGGTCTCGGGTTATGCCGGGATGAAAAGAAAAAAGCTCCTTGGGTTATGCCAGGGAGATGGAAAGAAAAAAGCTCCTTGTGTTATGCCAGGGAGATCCTCGATTTTTTGGCCGGAATTTGGAAAGAAAAAGCTCCTTGGGTTATGCCAGGGAGATCCTCGATTTTTTGGCCGGGATTTGGAAAGAAAAATCTCCTTGGGTTATGCCAGGAAGATCCTCAGTTTTTTGGCCAGGATTTGGAAAGAAAAAGCTACTTGGGTTATGCCAGGGAGATCCTCGGTTTTTTGTCCAGGATTTGGAAAGAAAAAGCTCCTTGGTTATTGTAACGACCCGGCCGGTCGTATTTAGAATTTACACCCCGATCTCCTATTAACTGCTTCCCCTAAGTTCATTTCTGCTATTTTGGTTTGCCGGGACGTTCGATGTTAGGATTCGGAGTGTTTTGGGACACTTAGTCCCTAAATGAGAGCTTCAGAGTTGAAAAATGGTCTGTATTCGGAACAGTGTGAAGACGACCTCAAAATGGAAATTCGGTGGTTTCGTTAGCTCCGTTAGGTGATTTCGGGGTTGGGAGCATGATCGGGATGTATTTTGGAGGTTCATAGCTCATTTAGGCTTGAAATGCCGAAGTTCGAATTTTTGAAGTTTTTGGTCCGATAGCGAGTTTTGATCCGAGGGTCGGATTTGGATTCCGGAAGTTGCTGTAGCTCTGTCATGTCATTTGGGATGTGTTTGCAAAATTTCAGGTCATTCGGGCGAGGTTCGGTTAGGTTTTTGATCGAAAGTGTGTTTTGTTAGAATTTGAAGTTCTTAGGCTTGAATCTTTGATTTAATTGGATTTACGGTGTTGTTTTAGGTGTTTTAAGAATTGGTACAAGTTTGAATGAGGTATTAGGTGGTATTGGTGCTTTTGGTTGAGGTCCCGGGGGGTGTGTTTCGGATGCTCAACGGGCAAGTTATGGAGTTAGGAGGAAAGATTTGCAGCAGGTTTCTGGTATTTTCGCTTCTGCGGCTTGGGAACCACAGAAGCAGAGCCGCAGAAGCGTCTAGGCAGCCACAGAAGCGAGGCGTGGGCTCAAGGTCAGGTCCGCAGAAGCGGACGAAATTCCGCATAAGCGGTATCGCTTCAGCGATCCATAGACCGCAGAAGCGAAAAATGGTATGGTAAGTGGAAGCCGCAGAAGTGGCACTTTGTCCACATATGCGGGACCGCAGAAGCGGTCCCTTGTCCGCAGAAGCGGAAATGTCTGGACAGAAATATCAACTTCGAGGGTTTAATCTCATAAGTTAGAAAAACTCAATTTGAGCACGGGAGAAGGCGATTTCGAGTGGGGGTTGAAGAGAAAATCATTGGGTAACGTTTCTTTGATCCCTTTTCATTATATTTCATCATTATATAGCTAAATAAATCATTGGAATTCGAATTTAGGATCAAAACTTGGTAAATTTGGGGTAAAACTTCATAGACCAAACTATTGGGTTTTGAGAGGGCATTTGACCTCCGATTTTTGTGTGATATTTATATGGTTAGACTCGTGAGAGTACGAGGGTTCTGAAAATGTGAAAATTATTTGATTCCGAGATGTTGGCTGGAGGGGAGTTTTGGTCATTTTACCTATTTTCGCGCCCTAGCTTTAATTTTAATAGTGAAATCAGTTGTTTGCAATATTATTTATGATATGTAATTGAATTGAATAGATTTGGGCCATTTGGAGTCAGATTCTCGTGGCAAAGGCATGATTTCTATTGATATTGAGCTGGTTCGAGGTAAGTGGCTTGTCTAACTTTGCGTGGGGGACCTTTCCCCTTAGGATTTGTTCTTGATACTTGAGTGCCTTGTACACGAGGTGACGAGCGCGTACTTGAGCCGATTGGTGAAAATCTGGTTTTACTTAAGTTGTTAATATTTAACTTTATTTCTTATTTGCCTTATCTTACTTGAAGCTTATAACTTGTGCTAGACTAGGAAAACATGTCTCACTGACTTAATTGCCTAATTGCTTAAGTTGTTTAATCGTACTACGTGAAGCATGCTAGGCTAGTTCTATCTGCTGCTCCGTTTTTCATACTTATCCCTTGGTTTATTTTTGGCTGTGATTGTGCATTTACATTGAGACTATGAATGTGGGATTCCGGTAGCTCCCCCTCTTGTTTGTTTACTTTGGGACTGCGGGTTAGATTCCCGATAGATCCCCCCTGCACTTTTACTTTGGGACTGCAGGTTAGATTCCCGATAGATCCCCCTGCACTTTTACTTTGGGATTGCGTGTTAGATTCCCGATAGATACCCCTTGCATATTGGTACATGAGTTGGACTACGGGGCGGTATCCCGGGAGATCTGCTGGACAGTTGAGGAAAGGGCTACAAGACGGTATCCTGGGAGACCCTCATTAGTATCAATGACATTGTACTGTGTTTACTATGTGTTTACTCTGTCTTTGTATGCTATTGTTTCATTGACCTGTCTTATTTCACCGCCGTATTTATTATTCCTGTTAGATTATTATACTGTTAATTATTATTATTATGATATTTTGCCTTAGTAGGGCCCTGACCTTCCTCGTCACTACCCAACCGAGGTTAGGCTTGGCACTTACTGCGTACTGGTGTGGTGTACTCATGCCCTTCCTGCACATGTTTTTTTTGATGTGCAGATCATAAAGGTACCTCTACTCAAGTGCACTATCCTTGAGGCGAGGAGACATAGGGAGACTTCGAGGTATATCTACAGCGTCCGCAGACCGAAGAGTCTTCTTCCTTATTCTAGTTGTAGAGCTTTTATCCTATCATACTTTTGATGTAGTTATTTTGGAGATTAGAGTACTTACTGGAATTCTATTAGACTGTGTTTCCCGTGAGTTTCCGGGTTTTGGGATTTGGTTGTAGACTTCCGCATATTCTTAGAGTTGTACAGGCCGGATGGCCTTATACTCAGTTGTTATTTTTAATATGTTCAGTTTTAACTGGTTTTTCCGCAAATATTATATCTTTTCTGCAATACTTGGCTTACCTCGTCGTTGGGACTAGGTGCCATCACGTCATATTCATAATCGGTGAACTAGGGTTGTGACAGTTATGCCAGGGAGATCCTCGGTTTTTTGGCCGGAATTTGGAAAGAAAAAAGCAACTTGGGTTATGCCAGGGAGATCCTCAATTTTATGGCAGAATTTGGAAAGAAAAATCTCCTTGGGTTATGTCAGAGAGATCCTCGATTTTTTGGCCGGGATTTGGAAAGAAAAAGCTCCTTGGGTTATGCCAGGGAGATCCTCGGTTTATTGGCCGGGATTTGGAAAGAAAAAAGCTCCTTGGGTTATGCCAGGGAGATCCTCGATTTTTTGGCAGGTTTTGGGAAGAAAAAGCTCCTTGGGTTATGCCAGGGATATCCTCGATTTTTTGGCCAGGATTTGGAAAGAAAAATCTCCTTGGGTTATGCCAGGGAGATCCTCAATTTTTTTGCCGGGATTTGGAAAGAAAAAAGCTCCTTGGGTTATGCCAGGGAGATCCTCGGTTTTTTGGCCGGGATTTGGAAAGAAAAAAGCTCCTTGGGTTATGCCAGAGAAATCCTCAGGTTATGCCGGGATAGTTAAGGAATGGGGTCCTATGCTACCATGAATTTTTTTTTCATTTTCATTTATTTTCTTATTTCTTTTTCTTTTGTTTTCCTTTTTATATGTTTTCCTTTTCCTTTTTTTTTAGCAAAACGCATGAAAGAATTTGGGGAGGAACTCCTTTTTGGTCGATTCCGTGTTGCAGAACTGTTTCAACACTTGCATATTTCTTTTCCCTTTTGGGTTGAACCTGTTTTCAACAAAGAACAATTTGTTAGTTTCAAGCGGCGGTTGGTTTTGTGGCCTTGATCATTCCAATTGCTTAATCCCGGCCCCATTTCTGTTGAGAACTTTGCTGCTTGTTGGCTTTGGGGTGAATCTCTTTTCAAACCGACAAGACTCAACTTTTAGGATTTCATGATGACTCGCCCATGTGGGCTCTGGCCTTTTCACTTTATTCTGCTCTTAGGACCTTTGCCTTTGACTTTCTTTCTTTTCCAATGTCTTTTCTTCGAAAGCGTCGACCACCATGGTCAACCGGGATTGGACTGACACACCCGCTGAGGCTGGGTATTTTCTCCGGCTTTTGCCAAACGGAGCCCTATAGAACTAATCCTGCCACCTTTTCTTTGCAGTAATTCAGAATCAGTGTTAAACCGAAAGAGATTCAAAGAAAAATTATGCAAAAGGCAGGCAAATGAGTTTAAAGAGAAGCGTCCCTTTCGGAGAGAGGGAAGGACTTATCTGGAGTGTACATGCTGGCTTCAAATGATCATGACATGCTTCTTGGACTGGATGCCCGACCCATATAAACTTTCCAGCTTCTCGTGAACCCATTGATCTGCATTTCAAAACCAGGGACCCTTGCCAGGACTCTTTCAGTGGTGAGATGTCTTCTTTTTGGCCGACAGTGCCCTTTGCGGGTTTTCGCCAATCGACCTCTCTCATTTCTCTTCTCACCGTCGCCCGATAGGCTCTTTGCGAGTTTTCACTAAGCAGACTCTCTTATTTTCATTTTCTCTACTCGCTATCGCCTTATGGTGCCCGAAGGTTTTCACCGATAAGACTTTCTCATTTTATTTTTCTCAATTTGAATTGTATCAGATTCCAACAATGATGTTTTCCACTTCCCTGCCTTTGCCAATTGATCGGAAGGACTTGGACAAGGTCTTTGGGGTAAAAAGGATTTTGGGCGGAACTATAACTGTGGAACCATTTCGGCGGTCTCATGGCCGAACAATTATATCATATGCCCCAGTTTCAATTTTTTGGAGGAACTGGGATTTTTGTTTTGGTGTAACTGAACCTCAGGGAGAGGCTGCCTACGTATCCTTTCGGAATCACGTGAAACGTAGTTCAGACAGACATTTGTTTTTGTTGTTTTTGTTTTTTGTTTTGTTTGTTTTTGTTTTTTCTTTTCTCTTTCTTTTTCCTTTCTTGTTTCTTTTTTTTTCTCTTTTTGTTTTCTTTTTTTTTATTTTTTCTTTTTCTTTTCTTTTTCTCTTTTTTTTCGATAGTACTTCTGGGTTCCAAAGAGGGTGAACAAAAAAAAGTATAACCGGCTCAAAGGGTTTACGAAGGATTGATAGTGTTTGGGGTAGCGGGAAGGAAAGACTTCATCATCTGAATTACACAAAAGCCATCGCCGCTGGAGGTCTAGACATAGTACCTTTTTACTACATCTGCATTGACTGCTGTTTCAGGGTCATTTCCTTCAATGTCTCCCAGATACAGTGCTCCTCTCAGAAATATTTTCCAGATGATGTATGGACCCTTCCAATTAGGAGCAAATTTTCCTTTTGTTTCCTGGTGGTGAGGGGGGATGCGTCTTAACACGAGTTGCCCCCCTTCAAAATTCCTGGGATGCACTTTCTTGTTATAGGCGTGAGTAATTCTTTATTGGTACAACTGCCCGGATGTGCCCTGAGTGCACTCTTTTATTGTAATGTATGGACCTTTCCAACTCGCGGACCAATTTTCCTTCAACTTTTCCAATTCTTTGTTTTATCTCCTTAAGTTACCTTCTTTGCATTTCGACTCTTGATTCATGATTTCGAAATCTGACAGCATTTTGGGATCTAGGCGTGAAGTCCGCAAGTATGTCATGTTATTTAAAGCTGCATTATTAGAGCTAAAGAGAAGAAATGAAGGGGAAACATAGCAAAATCAGAAAGAATAAAGAAAAATGAACGATGAAATATTGATTTCATTTCTTGGAATTTTGAAGATAGCAGAGTTCACGTTCGGGAATTTAAAGACAAGAAACTACAGGAAACATCCGAGTTACACCCTGGAATAACTCGGGATGCAGAAAAAATGGTAGGACGGGTCTACCGGGACTCCCGCCTGATCGAGAATTGTGTAGCCTTCTAGTTTTGGAGTTTAGCATCTGGTCCCATGTAGAGCACCTCAGTGGTGCTAGTCCCTTCCCCTGGCTGAACCATGTTAGTTTCATAAAGCATGTCTTATAGCTCCACAGATATCTTCTATTTCCTCAGCCATGAACACTTCATCGTCTTCTTCTTTGCCATACTTAGGCTTGACAAAAGTATCATTGAGATGTGGTAATGGTTGTGGCAGGACCCATCCTTCCTTCTTCCTTTCCTCGGCCCATTTCTCATCATCTGGGGTAGGGTGGAAGCCTATCCCGAAGAATTTTTCTGTTGTAGGTAGAGTTACCGGCTCGAATATTCCTTGTAAAGCTTTTTCCAACCCTTTTCCTGGTTTGAAACCGTGTCTAATCATTTCTTTGGCCACCATGATTGAAGCATTAGACATGAAAGGCTGGGGGCACGGACTTCCCTACTTGTATTGATCAGCTACCACAATTTCAAAGGCTTGATAGACAATATGCTCAGTTTCTTCCCTCGCCTCCAAGCATAGGATAGATGGGTCACGATAAATGGACTGCTCATCTTCTCCGCGGACCACGATCTCCTGATCTTCATACTCAAATTTCACCATTTGGTGGAGGGTGGAAGGCACAGCTCCTACCGCATGGATCCAGGGCCTTCCCAGAAGAAAATTGTAAGAGGTATCCATGTCCAACACCTGGAAGGTTACCTCAAAATTCACCGATGGTATCCCTTTTAACGCCATCAAAAGATCTCACAAAAACATTATTAGGATGAATCCTTCCCGTCCCGATTTCCATTCGTTGCAGTGTGGAGAGTGGGTAGATGTCAACACCCGAGCCTCCATCCACCATGAATCGCTTGACATAGTAACCTTCACATTTGACAGTCAGATGCAAGGCTTTGTTATGGGCCGCTCCCTCTGGAGGAGAGTCATTTGTGCTAAAGGAGAGTTGATTGACAGTGAAGAACCTTTCTGCCATTCTTTCAAGTTGTTCAACTGAAGTTTCAATTGGCACATACGCCTCATTCAGAGTTTTTATTAGGATCTTCTGATGTTCGGAGGATTTTGTCACCAATGATAGTAGGGACACTTGTTCAGGGTATTTCCTCAATTTATCTACTGTTTCATAATCAGACATCTTCATTTTCTTGAAGAAGGCCTCTGCTTCCTCGGCACTTACTAGCTTCTTGGCCGGAAAACGCTTTCGGGTGGCACTGTTTACCTCATGTACATTTGAATATTTTTCAACAGAGACTTTTCCTGGAAGTTCTCCCAAAATTTCCTTGCCCTTCTATGTAACCACAATTTGCTGGTAGTTCCATGGCACTGCAGAGGGTTCTATCATTGGCTTCTGTGGTACGCGTCCAATAGCCACTGGCTCACTCATCCGAGGGGGTTTAATTGTCCCCTGCACCACATAGGCTCCTTTCGGCACATACATTTGTGTCCCCTTTTTCACTTCAAACTTCTTCGGAGCACTCACGACCAGTGGTTTCTCTTGGCGACCTCACGGAACATAAAGAACCTCGTTTTTAGGAGGCACCGTCTCTGCTTTTGCTTCAGTTTTCTTCCCAGGCTCAGTTTTGACAATTTTATTCTTCTTCTCCCTTTTTTCCTGCCTCGGGGCTGCCTTAGGCTTCCTTTCTGCATCAGCGGTAGAAATTATGGCTTTTAGGGCTGGATCAAATTCCCTGTCTTCACAAATCATCCCAATTACCGGCCCGTTGTTGTGAGCGGGCAACGGATTATTGGTCACATTCGGGGCTTCCTCATCCCTCAACACTATTTTTCCTTGTTCGATCAAATCTTCCACAGCTTTCTTCAATGTCCAGCAGTTGTCAGTACTATGCCCCTCAGCTCCTGAATGATAAGCACAGCGGACGCCCTGCTAATAGGATGGAGATTCCGGGTTCTGCCTATTTTGGGGAATAGGTTGCAGCAGATTTATCTGGATAAGCTTCGGGAACAAACTGGAGTAGGGTTCACCGATCGGTGTAAAATTTGGTCGTCTGGGTGGTTTCCGAGGGCGAAAGTTATTTTATGGTGGTCGGGGATTATATTGGTTTTGGTAATGAGGCTGGTTTCTTTGGAATGGAGGTTGGTTTCGATTAGCTTGTGGTTGCGGTCGGCCGAAAGGTTGAGCACTCATGACCGCATAAGGTGGGGGAGCATAAGTCATATCAATGTGAGGATAGTAGTATTGAGGGGTTCTTTCAGAGAACACCGGTCTAGGAGCCCGGTATCTTCTTCCTCTCGATGCTGCCATAACTGTTTCTTCTTTCTTTTTGCCTTTGGTCATTCCTCCAGACCCGCCTTGGATAGCTTGGGTGGTTGCTCTTATGGCCAACTGGCTCAAGATTCTGCCTGTTTTTAGCCCATTTTCTACCATTTCTCTGATTTTAATTGCCTTTGCGAAAGGCTTGCCCATGGCTGACATCATGTTCTTAAAGTAGTTTGCTTCCTGGGCTTGAAGGAAAACAATGACCATCTTTACCTCATCCATTGGAGGCTTCACTCTTGACGCATGTTCACGCCACTTAATTGCATATTCTTGAAAACTCTCTGAGGGTTTCTTCTTTAGATTCGCCAAGGAGTTCCTTTCCGGCGCAATGTCTATGTTGTACTGAAATTGTCAAACAATGTCCCTGGCAAGATCATCCCAGATATGCACGTGAGACGTCTTGATCCATATACCACTCTAAAGCAATGACAATTAAGCTTTCCCCGAAATATGCCATCAACAATTCTTCTTTGCCACCGGCTCCCCGTAACTAATTGCAATACTTCTTCAGGTGAGCAACGAGGTCACCGTGCCCGTCATACTTTTCAAATTTTGGTGTTTTAAACCCCGGCGGCAAGTTTACATGCGGGAACATACACAGGTCTGTATAAGAGACACTTTTTTGCCCGCTCAAGCCTTGCATATTTTTTAAGCTCTGTTCAAGGCTTCTCATTCTCTTTGCCATCTCATCCTGCTCTGGAGCTTTGGGGGTTTTGTCCTGCCCCTGTGTAAGCTCGTATGGTGGTGGCTGAGAGTAGGTGTATTGAGGATAATAAGGAGGGTCAGCCCGAAATACGGGATTTTGGAATGTGAAGACCGAGGGGTCGAAAGCATGCTTCGGTAGTGATGGTTGTGTGGTTGTGGAGCATGGTGGAGTCGTGAAGATGTTGGGAGAAGCTCTAGATGGGAACACCTGGGGGCGAACCTCAGAATGTGTTCCTAGGAAGTGAGCAATTACGGTAGGTTGCCCCAAATGAGTGTTTGGGTGGCTGATGAGGACAGTACTAGCACCTCCAGATCTAGGAAATAGCTCCGGGAATCCGGGGATGGTGCTTGGGGGTTCCTTTCCAATGTTCCAAGCATCCCACATTTCCATGAGTTGCAGGCGCAATACCCGATTTTCTTCAGCTGTAAGGCATTCAGAGGCCGGGACCCCCGAGATGGGGCTGTCTTTGGATATGGGAATTGCAGGCAGAGTCATATCTGTAGACATTTCTATGCTGCCTCTTGATCTGGTAAAGTATTGATGTGATGCCGGCGTACCACAACAACCACCATTTTTAAAAGCTAAGCTGGACTGGAATGACAGCAACAATGGTTAGTTTGAAACAAATAACATATAGGTAACCGCACATTGGAGTGTGATGCACCTATACATGAATATCTACATGTTTGCTATGGTTGCATGCGTCATCCCGGCTTTTCTTTTGTTCCCTTCGCTTTTCTTTCTCTTTGTTTTTCTCTCATTTCTTCTTTTGTTTTTCCTTTTTTCATTTTCTGCTTTTCTCTTTTCTTTTGCCATGGTTTTGACTCAATACCTTATTTTCTTCCTTTGTGATTCTTTTTCTTTCTTGTTTTCCTTTTATTTATTTTCCTCATATTTCTTTTTTTTTTTTGCTTTTTCTTAGGACTACGGTAGAATCTTATGTAGATTGCCTACGTATAATGGCCCCGCATGAATCAGACCAGGCATAGTTCTTGCAAATAATGTAAATAAGCTAACTTTTTTTTTTTGACATTTTGAAAGAAATGCTTTAAAAGGAAAAGGAAAATATTTTTTGATTTTTGATTTTGATTTTTCTTTTATTTTTTTTTGAAAGAAAGACTTCTAAAAATTTCTTTTCTTTTATTGGAACTTTGGAAATTTTAGAAGTAAATAGAAATATTTTTGTTTGAATTTTCATTTATTTTCTCTTTTTCTAACACGAAAGAAAAATATTTTTTTTTTGGATTTTGAAAGTTGCCTCTTAATTTTCGAAAGAGGGACTTTTACGAAAATATTTTGGATTTTTGAGCAAAAATATTTTTCGGACTCAATTTTTCAAAATTTGTTTTTTTTTATATTTATGAAAGAAATACATTTAAGGAGTATTTTAATGATTTATTTTGACCTAAAAGGAAAAAGTGGCTATTTTTTTAAAAAAAATTATTTCAGCAAACGAAGACTCAGTTTTGTAGTTACGACCATTCAGCACTTCAGGGTGGAAGATTTTAAGAATATGCCAGCAAACCATTGAAAAATGACTCAGGGTGGCTGTTCTTGCAAAAACAGCCTTTCGGCTCCCTTTTGGGGACATTCGGCTTATTTTAAACAAGAATGGCATCACCCGACTTATTTATGATAAAAATTAAAATTTTAACATTTTTTTGGGCTATTTTTGCAAAAGGGAGGTTGGACCCGATGAGGTTGCCTATGTATCTCACATCCGGTGAGAATCAAACCAGCGTAGTTCGGGCAGATTTGCCAAAATTAAAACTATTTTGAACAACAATTTCTTTCTATTTTGTTTTTTTTTCAAATATTTTTCTCTTTTTCTTTGTTATTTTTATTTTTCAAAAATCCGGCAGCATTTCGGTACTATTTGGGCATTGGGTTTTTCAAAACAAATGGTCACCCTCACTTAGTCCTAAAACTGCTATTTTTCTCATTTTCACTCATTATAGACAAGCCGGTCAACATGCAAAGCCGAGAAAATAAATGCGCAAGTAGCACGTAAGATGCATCAGGATGATCATTTTATTTCAAGTCACCTGTCCTAGACGGACCCAACCCATGTGTTGAGTCACCTAAGTCAAATGCACCTAATCCAAACAAACGTCCTACTAGGGATCTAGCAAGAGTTTTTGTTCTTCTAGGTTTAAACCCTAGGTTTATTGGTCTAAACCTAGCTTACCCGAGAGGACAACTCGAGCCGAAAGGGAGGCAGCATGCCGGGGATACAGAAGCTCCGCCGGCTTAGCAACTTATCCAACCTCATTCTAAATTGGGAAAGACTCTAAACAGAAGAGAAGCTACACGAAGTGCACCCTTCTCCATGATGTAGAAGACTCAGAGAGAGGAAGGGATTCACGATAGTTTATATATACAATTTCAACCAATATCAAAGCGGTAAAACATTTAGCACATATAGCATGGAACATGTAGAAGAAATTAGATAAAGCCAAATATAACAATTATACTAAGCTCGAATTTTTGAACCCTGAATCGAAATTCTGGATTCGTTTCCACAGCAGAATTGCCAGAGCTCTCACACCTCCTTTTTTACACAACTACCCCGAAGGATAATGTATAAGAGAGTTTTTCTATTTAAAGTGACAATATTCGAAATGAGATTATTTATTTAGTTTTGAGAGTCGCCACTTGGGATAGGATTGACTTTTGGTGTTCCAAGTCAACGGTTTAACTTGAATCCCAAATCGAGGAAATTTCGACTTCCTAATTGGAGTCTGCGAACCAGAAATTCTGAAAAAGGAATTCTGTTGACTCGAGGGAAGGTGTTAGGCACCCCTGGATCCCGTGGTTCTAGCATGGTCGCTTAAATTATTATAAATTGCTAAAATCTAATTTTACACATGTTCCAACCTATAATGCAATTTTAAGATTATTTACCGCTTTTAGTTAATTTTTAAGATAGTGAACATCATTTAAAAAGGTGTTTTTGGATCACGTCACATGAAATGCACCCGGATCCTCGACACATTCTTATTCAATATTTTGGATTTGGATTTGGGTTGCATGAAATGCACACCCGTATTTAAGAAGGTAAAATTATTAAAAGCGCGCCTAAAGAGACTAACGGGTTATTATCTTTGTGGAGGGCCGTGAAATTCCCTAAACGGCACGCCCCGAATTCTAAGTATTTTAATTGCATTTAATGAGGGCCTCGCAATTTATACACTTTGTTTGGCGAGGCTCATCTCACTTTATTATTTAAAGGCCAATCTAAAGCAAACTACGATTTTCTATTTATTTTTTGTCTTCTAAAAGGGCCTAATTAATTTACATTTATAAATTCGGGCCTCGAGTTCAAGTCCGAATTCAAACAAAAGGGAGGACCCTTTTAATTTGAACCTGCTACCTAACTCGAAAACCTAAATTCATATGCAAATTAATTCCCATATTCCTAATATAATTTTTAAAGGGTTTTTGACTTCTAACAATTTTGGGGCTTCAACTTGGATTTTTGAATTTGGCCCAACAAATAAGGGTGAAATCTTTTTATTTTGCGGACTGATACCATCCTTGGCTTCAACGCAAGCCCAAATGGGCAATCATCATTCATATTGGGGTCCAAAATGGCTTGGGCTGTGCGCCCTGGGCCTATCAACGGGCCCAAACAATCTACTAAACGATTCCAAGCCATTCAATTCATGGATCAGACTAACAGAGAGAGGGGAAATCCAAATTCAATATTCATTACTGATATAATTCTAAATTTGATACCTAATCTAAACATGATACAAACATTTAGAGGCTTTGATAACTGGTTAATGTAATTACACTTGGAACTTATTTGATGTGCTGGATCGTCGAGTGTTTGACCTCAAAAGCTGACTATAATTGTTTGCCTTAATTGTAATACTACTTCTACTATCATTTAATCACAGAGTTGCATTCAACTGTTTATTAACACATGAAACGTTCATGAAATGATGAAGCAGTCCCTATAATACGTGAGACACGGTTTATTAACACTTATAGGATTAATCTTAATGCACTATAATGACTTATGAAATTAAAGTCAGCAACAAAGAAACTATGAATTATAGTATCAATGCATAGCTAACATGATTCTTACTACCTCAAATCAGAAAGTCTGTATAGTCCAGTCTAATTACAACATGTAATTACTAAAACTGAAATTAAATCAAGCTAACATAAACATCAAGTCAAGAGTAATAGGATTTCCATTTCACTTCTCAAATCAAATACACATCACCATGGTTTAGAGCTTGTACCTGGTAATTGCAAATAAGAAAGGAAAAGTGAGATCAGCAGTAGCAGATGTCAAACGGTAGTTCAGAATTGAATTTACAGCTCAGCAAATGATATCAAATAGTCCAGAATTGGAGTCAGAGAGGGACAACATCAACAATCCATCAAATAAACTTGAATAAACCAATCCAGCATGAAATTGAACCCGGAAATCAATACACTCAGCAGATAACCCAACAGGCCACTTGAACCAATTAGATCCAATGCACAGATGATTCTAGATGCTCTTAACTCTCAAATATTGAACAGAAACAGAGAAATTCAAGCTGTTTTGGATCCTAAATAAGCTAGAGAGTTGAATAAAATGCTGGAACTCGAAATTGATCTAATGAAAATCAATGTAATAGTGTGTTGGTTTTTCTGTGGCCTTTTTCGTTTGTTTTTCTATTTTTTTTTTTTTTGCAAAAATTAATATCTAGAGAAGGATTCTAAAACTATTGGGCTGTAGATTTGAACTTCTTTTTGATTTTGAAATTCAAATTTGAGACTCAGATTTGAAGAAGAGGATTTTGAGGGAAAATTAAAAGCTGGAAGTTTTTGGGGAATTTTCAGAGGTGTAAACTTGTTTATCATGGCACTAGGCCTGCCTTTTATAGGCAGGAATAAGGGCAGGAGGTTCTGGAGGTTTTCACTCATTTTTCCCCCTTTTTATTTTCATAAATTATACATTAATCCCTAAACTTGTGGCCTGCTGCCCAAGTTACTGCCCTAAGAATACTGAAACTTACACTAAGACCCCCTTCTAGAAGGATCTAGGGTGTTCTAGCTTTGTTTTCTATCTGTAGAATACCTATACTACCCTCATTTCTATTCTGAAATTGTTGAGCCATAACAAACTAACCCATTTTAGGTGCCCAAACTACCCCTGACTAACCTTGAAATTACTAATCCTGTACTAGTTGATCCCAACCCTTTTTACTAACCATGGTTAACTAAAAATGGTCTAAACTATTCAGCTATAACAAAAATAATTCCAAAAATTCTAAGATTGAATCCAATTGATGCTAATTGAGACTGAAAATCAATCCTAATGTCACGACCCTAGTTCACCCTCCATGAACATGTAGTGATGGCACCTAGTCCCTATGACTAGGTAAGCCTAACAATGCGGAAGATAAACCAAAAATTTCAGAAGAAAATAAATAAAACTGAACTGGTAAAATAAACAGGGTTTAAGGTGCCTCTCGGCACATACCACAACAATCCTCAAAGCTAACAAAACTTCCCAAAACCCGAAAACTCACAAATCACAAGCTAAGGGGATACATAAGAGGCTCTGAGTCAAGAATATCTATACGAAGGAGAAAATACTAGAAGTACTATACTTATTACAGAAAAGCTGGAAAGGGACTCCTCGGTCTGCGGACGTAGCAGATATACCTTGAAGTCTCTACCAATACGCCTCCTTCCAAGACTGACAGAACTGAGCGGGAGTACCTGTATCTGCATAACAAAAATGTGCAGAAGAGTAGTATGAGCACACCACAGCGGTGCCTAGTAAGTACCAAGACTAACCTCGATGGAGTAGTGATGACGAACAGTCAAGGCACCTACCGGTCGATAAACAGTATAATCATAGGAATAATGGCAATGAAATATGAATATGTAAAGAATGCGTGAACGACCAAAAATGCTACAATTTAAAATAAGGGGTAAATACAACAATTAACAACAAGAATATAATAAATGATGATACAAAACGACGGCAAAATCACAACCCAAATCCTAAGGTCACAACACACCAAGGAAAAGAAACAAATAAATAATTCCTATCATACAATGACGTTCACAGAAGGTCTTATCCCATTCTTTCCACAATGTCACCAAGTCTCTGACTAACCACAATTCCCGAAGACCTAGCATCTAAAATCTAACAATTGGCATCCTGTATCGCATCAATCTCATGGTCACACCGATAACTAACTGTCTAACTAGGGCCACTCTCCCAAATATAATGGATAAGCAAGGCGTACCACCACCCTTAGAAAAGTCAGGAGGGATTCACCTCTAATAGGAGTACTCATCTACGTGTATGCTTGTACAAATGTTTCTAACAAAAATTCTATCAACCAACAAACATGAAAAAGGAGGACGGACCGTATGTACGATGTTCCTCACAACTCCCAAGCGGTAACGTTCATACAGATAATCAATCCACAATCACAATAGAAAACAAATAGGAATGCCTCAACAGGCCGTCACAACTCTATACAATCAATCCCTGACATAGCCCACCTTATTTCGCCACGTGCAATAAATAATATAATAGTCACCGCCTTATTTCGCCACACGTGCATAACAATGTCCCACCTTATTTCGCCACATGCGCAACCCACATATAAGTATATAACATATCCCGCCTTATTACGCCGCATGTGCAAAAAAACATCAATAACAACAATAGCACGAAAAAGACCTTGTGCAACCTTTCAACAACAACCGCACGGCAGAAACCTCGTGCATCACAATATCAACAATCGTACGGCAGAAACCTCGTGCATCACAATATCAACAACCGCATGACAAAAACCTCGTGCATCACAATATCAACAACCGCACGGCAAAAACCTTGTGCATCAGAATAGCAACAATTTAATAGGGTAGAATTCTGACAAGAATGATAAATGTAGCAGTGTAATAAGGCAAATCAACGAAACAATAATAACTACCAGGATAAAATAGAAACACAGGGTAAACACCACTCAATCTCAAATATCAATGAGGGTCTCCCAGGATACCGTCATGTAGCCCTCTCCTCAACTGTCCAATGGATCTCCCGGGATACCGTCCTATAGTCCCAAAATAAAAGTGCAGGGGAATCTCTCGGGATACCATCCCATAGTCCCAAAATAAAAGTGCAGGGGAATCCCCCGGGATACCGTCCCGTATTCCCAAAATAAAAGTGCAGGGGCATCTCCCGGGATACCGTCCCGTAGTCCCAAAATAAAAGTGCAGGGGGATCTCCCGGGATACCGTCCCGTTGTCCCAAAGTAAAAGTACAATCACAGCCAGAAACAAACCAAGGGATAAATATGAAAAACGGAGTAGCAGATAGAACTAGCCTAGCATGCTTCACGTAGTACGATTAAACAACTTAGCTATTAGGCAATTATATCAGGTAGACATGTTTTTCCTAGTCTAACACAAGTAATGGGCTTCAAGTAATATAAAGCAAATAAGAAAGGAAGTTAAATGTTAACAACTTAAGTGAAATAGGATTTTTATCAATCGGCTCAAGTACAACTTCATATTCGGTGATTACAAGAATCTAAGAGCCTAAAGGATCAATTTTACCACAAATAAATCCGAACACGCACTCGTCACCTCGCGTGCAAAGAATACAATCAACATAGAAGACTCAAATCCTAAGGGGAAGTCCCCCACACAAGGTTAGGCAAGATACTTACCTCGAACCAGCTAACATCAACTAGCAAATACGTTCTTGCCACGAGTTCTCGACTCCAAATGGCCCAAACCTAGTCAATTAAATCACACATTATAAATAATATTACAAAAAACTGATTCCACTATAAAATTTAGAGCTAGGGCGCGAAGATAGATAAAATGACCAAAATGCCCCTCCATCCAACATCTCGGAATCGAATAATTTTCACATCTTTAGAACCCTCGTACTCTCACGAGTCTAACCATACCAAAATTACAAAATTCCCATATCATTTCGACCTTTAAATCAGTGATTCTATCCAAGAGGGGTTTCTACCCTTTTTCAACAAAATCCTCATATTAAACACCAACACTTGTAATAGATTCGAGTTATACAACCAAAATTGGGTTAAGAACACTTACCCTATTGTTCTCCAAGAAAATCTGTGCGAAAATCGCCCAAACCGAGCTCCAAATCGATAAAAATGGGAAATGGGAACGAAGTCCCATTCCAAAACTTAAACATTCTGCCCAGACCATTTTCCGCTTCTGCGGTCCAGGGACCGCCTCTGCGGTCCTGCTTTTGCAGAAAAACCAACCGCTTCTGCGGTCTCATTCAAAGCCTGACAAACCGCTTATGCGGTCTTCTCATCGCAGAAGTGAGTCCGCTTCAGCGGAATAATCTCCACTTCTGCGGTTCCTGGCCCAAACGCCCATTTTTGCTTGTGCGGCTTCCTGGTTGCTTATGCGGCTCCGCTTCTGCGGCTCCAAGACCGCAGAAGCGAGAATATCAGAAGCAGCAGGCCAAAAATCTTCATAAGTCCAAAAATTCTCCGTTTAGCCATCCGAACTCATCCGAGGCCCCCGGGACCTTAACAAAAAATACCAATACACNCAAAAACTCGACCAAACCACGTCCAAATGACCTAAAATTTTGCACGCACATCCCAATTGACATGACGGTGCTACAGAAACTTCCAGAATTCAGTTCCGACCCTCGAATCAAATTTTCACCTATCAACCGGAAATTGCCAAAATACTAACTTTTGGCATTTCAAGCCTAAATGAGCTACGGACCTCCAAATAACATTCCGAACACGCTCCCAACCCCGAAATCACCTAACGAAGCTAACGAAATCATCAGATTTCCATTCCGAGGTCATCTTCACACTGTTTCGATTACAGACCATTTTCAACTCTTAAGCTCCCATTTAGGGACTAAGTGTCCCAAAACACTCTAAATCCTGACACCGAACGTCCCGACAAACCAAAATAGTAGAATTGAACTTAGGGAAAGCAATTAATAGGGGATCGGGGCATGAATTCTAAAAATGACCGGTCGGGTCGTTACATCCTCCCACACTTAAACATTCGTTCGTCCTCGAACGAGCATAGAGAACATACCTGAGGTCTTCAAGTCACTTAGTGCACACTTCCCACATACACCCGCGGGTGATCCCACGTCACCCCAATCCACATAAGCATGACGACACCATCTCAACTGAAATTTAACCTTCCTAGCAATACCAGTAAGCCATCAAGCCAGAATTCTCACCTTCCATCCATTTCCAAAAGACCCGATCCTAAATCCATATCCGATATCAGTCTCAACCAACCATTTCAATACAAGTCAACACACACAGAGTACAACAACACAACATGACTCCTCACACATAGGCCCACAATCACATTTCTGGTAGCAATACCTGCTTGAGATCAAATCCGTACCGGCTATAAGCCGCATATCCGATAGGAACTCCTTTCAAACCTCCACAACACTGGTGATGATACAATAACCATGAAAACCACATGACAGAACACCCGATTAACCAAATCTCAGCCAACACCAATGGGTACACACCCTACAAGCTAAACTCAAGAAGCATAGAACAAAAATGACTGAGTATAAGAAAGGAAACACATAGGGGAACTAACAAGCAAATCAAACTAGCACAAATTCTTCTAAAACACAATTCAACAAAAACATCTATCAAGAAATAATGAAAGCGTATAAAAGACTCACAAGGATCT
>MU700858.1:147251-163663 GCA_026770625.1 Nicotiana glauca | reverse complement strand
AATTGCAAATAAAACACAAAACGGCATGAAAGCACACATATATAAATGAGAATATTAACACACAAATTTATTTGATAAATTTATATTTTTATATAAAATACTAAAATTAAATCCGGATAAATTTAATATGCCAAATTTCGGAAAAAAAAAACACAAACCGAAATAGAACACATACAAATCAAATAATATGCATTATTATAAAAGTTTTAACTTAAAATAAATTGAAATACCTCGATTTGGAATTTGCCGGAATAAAACTGATTGAAATTTTGACTCCAAAAGCGTTAATCAACAATAACAAAAGGTTCTACCCGAGTGTGGGACCTACGTTAACTAAGTTTTATGTGTAAGGGGAACCCATTTTTTTTATTATTATTATATTTGCGGACAAAATTGCCTGTGGGGAGGGGACCAAGAAGTTAAAAAATTATGATGAAGAAGAAGAAGGTGACGGGTGAGGAAGAAGGGGAAGGGTTTTCATAAGGGGTATAACGCCAGGTAGGCGAGCGCTATATCAGATGTCAGAATATAACGCCAGCTTACCTGGCGCTACATAGTAACAGTGCAGTTACCGTTACTATATAGCGCCAGGTGAGATGACGTTATATATATTATGATTTTTTTTTTATTTTTTTTTGTCTTTTGAGTCCAAAATAACAACATTTTAGTTCCGGACTCTCTTTTAATCGGCACTAAATGCCCCTTAACCACTCCCTCTTGTCTATAATAAATGACCAGTCTTTTTCACACGCCTATTAAAAAAATACTAAATTTTATACAAAAATACTTAGTACAACTAAACCACATTTTATTTAAATATTTAATATGAATAGTAAATTTTTTTTTTAGAAATATGCATATAAGGATAATATTGTAAAAACAAATTAATTTTTTTGATTATATAAATAAATACTTATTTTGGATCAAAATAAAAAAATAAATTGATCACTTATTATGGACCGAAGGATAAATCTTATCTCCCCTCAAATACATTAAAAAGTCCATTTCTTATATTTCCAATACCAACTCATTCGGCTAACAGATTAATCTAAAACTGCAAAACAACTGTTCTACTATACCATCAGATATTAATGACTAAGAAATACTGAAATACTTTGAATTATACTCCATTCACAGGGGCGAATCTAGAGTATGGAGTACGGGTGAATTCAGTAATTCTTGTTTAAACTCTGTATTTATATTAAAATATTTACTAAATATTTGTAAATATTTAACTGTAAACCCAATTATTATTGTATATTAATTTGAAATTATGCTAGGAACCCACAAGCCTTAAATCCTGAAGCCGCCTCTGTCCATTCAAGCATTTGAATTAAAATGACGGTAAAAATGAGACGTATTTGCTAAAAGTTATCCAAGTGTATGATCATTTCCTGAAAGTAATTTTTACTCATAGGATTTAAAATTAGAAATAATCGCAAGTATAATATAAATTATATATCTCTAATTGATGATTTTGCATATTTAACATAGTTCAACCAGATATCTTTACAATAATATCTTATATAACACTGTATCATTTTATAATAGTCAGGTTATTCGTAACAACTTTTTACGTATAATAGTAAAAGCCAATCGTTATAACAATAGGTGATTTTTACTCCCTCCGGTCCAAAATAAGTAATTTTTTGGTCTTTTTTTTGTGGTAAAAAATAAGTGATTTTTCCAGATTTCAAGAATGAATTAATTATTTTTTTCCTACATTGTCCATGAAGTAAATAACATTGGAATATGTGTTAGGAGTGTTTATGTGAGATAGTAAAGGTTAATATGGTCAATTTTATTGCTAATTAATGCTAAAAGGTAAATTTCTTAATCTGTGTGAAAACACCCAAAAAATCATTTATCGGAGGGAGTATTTATTACGTTACTATGGTCAAATATCCGTATACGTAACTCGTTTAGCATAAAGTACGTATTTATTACGTTAGCTGAATGATAAAAACCAACCACCTAAAGGGGAGCAGACAACACCCACGTGGCACAGACTCCATTATTGCTCAAAAATAACTCTCTGTCCTCCTCAGTATCTGCCATGTCCGTACTCTAATGGACCACACGTGCCGCACGTGTGGTCCTAAAACCCCTCTGGCCGTCCTCACCACCATCACATGCTCCTCCGATTCCGACCGAACAAAACACACACACACGAAAAACTAAGGGGTCGTTTGGTTGGAATATGATTTATACCGGTATAAGTTATGTCGGTATAAATTATATTGAGATAAGTTATATTGGAATAAGTTATAATGAGATTGTTGTTTATTTATTATTTGGTATGTTGTATTAAGAAGGATAATTGTATGATTTCTAAGAAGAAGGTATAAGTTATACCGGTGTTAATAAGGTATAAGTTATCCCAATATTAAAATTAATATCGGGATAACTTATACCTAGTTTACTAAACAAACAGTTTATTAAAGTGGTATTAAATTTTTATGCTTATACCTCATACAAAACGACCCCTAAAAGTAAAACAAAGCAAAGTATGAACTGTAAATTGGATAAAATTTATCTAAAACAATTACTGATATTTATGCAGTTACATTTTTTCAGCTAAAAAAACCGGCAACAATATTATAGGATGATCTTTGAACAACAGCAATCAAAATCAATAGATTTGTTTCTGTTGCAAAAAAGGTAGAGATCAGCCATCTTGATATTCACATAGATCGGCGGTGGCTTTTCCGTTTTCTAATTATCACCTAACTCTATATACTCTTTTTTTTTCATTTTCCTTTTCTGTTAAATAAACATTAAAAGGAAATTGCACTAATTAAATTAAAAAGAAAAAGAAAAATCAATGCTTTCAAAATCTCCAAGCATCGTCGCCGGCGTTATCACACGTTCTCCGGTGGAGGAAAATTGAGGTCCAGAATAAGACCTTTTCTGGTAGTCGGTTTAACATCGTTACGCATAAAATCAATCACCGATGATGAGTCGGATTCACTCTGGGTCCCACTTCCGCTACTGCCGCCATGTCCGCCGTTACCGCCAAGGAAATCAACCGTCTTCCTTTGCTGGTGTTTTTCCAGATTTATCACTCCCGCACGTGCCAGAGCCTCCAGATAATACATGTGATGATTCACCGCAGGAGTTGCGCCGGTGAACCCGCAGCCGGGAAACCCGCCGGAAATCGGAGAAGTACGAAACTGATGGTTCTGGAACTGGAATTTCGCGCCGAGGCTGAGATCTAACGGCGATGAGTCAACCATAACGGCAGGAGATAACCCGTCACGGCTAGATGACTCAACGGTACTGCTCTGACTCGGACTACGATTGTTATTATCATTAACATTCTTATTCATCTTAACGCCTAAATTGGTTTGGGCGATTTTGAGGTTCCCTTCTTCCGGCGGAGGAAAATTAGTTTTCGCCTTTGCACCGCGAAATTCTCTCGCCGCCGCATCGTAGGCTTTAGCCGCTTCCTCTGCCGTATCAAAAGTCCCAAGCCAAACCCGGCTCTTTTTCGCCGGATCTCTTATCTCCGCCGCATACCTCCCCCATGGCCTCTTCCTTACGCCCCTATAATGCACCTCTTTTGAAATGCCGTTCACCTTTCCAACCGCCGCCGTAACCGCCCCCGCTACCGCGCCACCCTGTTGCTTCGGCGCCATTTAAGCTCTCCGCTTATACTATTTTTCTAAATGTTGTATAATTTTGGGCAAATTATGCTGAAATTTGATGAACTAATGGGTAGGGAATAGAGAAAATGGAAGAAGGAGAAGGCCGATTTAAATAGGAAAAAGCGAGTGGGTGGGACACAGTCAATAGTGGCCATGGCTATTTGACTAATGAGAAACAGCCGCCCCCATGGGATGTGGGACCTACTTTCTTGACATGTGGGGTCCATTCAGTTACGTGACATTTGTGTTATTTGATGGCGGCAGAGTATTTTATTTTATGTTACAAAAAATACTTGGGAAGTACGTAGCATTTGTATTTTGCTAATATATTACTATCATATAATATGTGACTCGTGAAAATTAGAGGGCAATTGCGTATTGTCGGTTTTTTTACAAAACAGATCAGTAGGAAATAAATGTGGAGTCAAAGTTGAATAGTTTTGCCTAAGAACTAAAAGGTTAGGTATTAAATGGAATTTGATTCTTCAATAATACGTTACAGCGACAAAATTTAATTGTCCATAAATGATAGAGATAGAGTTTTAACTCCAAGTACATGTTGGTAGTATAAATAATTTACATTATCCAAGCAATCTGTTACCACAAAACAGAATTTTCAATTACATATTTCTTCCTAAGTGTAGATAATTTTATTTTCTATGAAAAGAAAAAAGTTTTAGTAGAATTTTATTTAAACTTATGCACAATTTAACATCTCACATTAATATCTATATTTTAAATTGGTGAGCTATATTCAGTGGATTAAATGTACTTTTAACCAGACGAGTTTGTTACAATATTTAGATGAACCTCTTAAAATTCCAATGTAAATTACAAATTTAGTGTAATTGCATAGGTGACATTTAAGAAGAATAATATGTATGAATATTTTATTCCTATCTTAAAAAGGTAGAGAAATCATGTTGAAGCTAAAGTCAAACCTTTCAAATAACTTGACAAATTTTGAGTTAGTTTTCCTTTTTAAATATTTGATTGAAATTTACCAAAATAAAAATAGATTTGGTCAAATATCCTAGCATTATAAGCGTAATCGAAAGTTTTCTTTTAAATTATGCAAAAACTATTAGTATAACAACCTTCAAAAGGTAATTCTTTTAGGCTTACAAAACAAGAGAATATCCAAGACATTAAGGAAAAAAATAATAATTCAGACACTCAAGTAATAATCTAAGGTAAGGAAAATTCGTGGAAGATGGTCAAACAAATGGATAAATGTGGGGAGTGGAGAAACGGTGACAAATCCGGTTGAACCGGGTTTGTCGGCTTAGGCTCTCAGCTATTCCGCCGCGTCATATGGATCCGTTTTTTCAACACTCTTTCCTTAATGGTGGCTGGGACCCACATTTTATCCACGGCTCATTATCTGAACCAATGAGAATCAAAAACGTGTTTGCAGGAAAAAATATACACGTGTCTGCGGATACTACTTACCGAAAGCCGGCAAGTCCGCCCATAGTTCTCTCGAAAACCAGCAGGATTTTCCTTTTTACGACAACACTACTGCTTCCCACGGCTCTTCATTTTCCTCTCACGCTCACTAAAACGCGTGCTGCCACTCGCTCTTTATTCTATTTCTTCTTCTTTTTTTTAAAATAGTTCATAGTTTAAGTATTTATACGGCATTAACATGTGAAATTAATTCATTTCGACATAATCTAATAGAATAGTAATCCATCCGCTTTAAAAAAGAATGTACTTATTTTCTTTTAGTCAGTTAAAAAAAATAAATTATTTCTAAATTTGAAAAATAACTTAATTTTAAAATTTTATTTCTATCCTTAATGAAATGATTTATAATTACACAAATATCTATAAAATATTTTCGACTATAAATTTAAAAATAATTCTCTTTTCTTTGAACTCTTTGTCCAGTCAAATAGTTTCAAATAAATGGAAACGGAGAGTTCATTAGCATGTAAGCTGAAAAATTAAAAATAAGAATTGTTGATGTCGACACTTTGTTGGATTTCAGCTTACTATGGCCCATGACACAGGCCCACCACCGGTTTAGTTAGAATATATTTATTTGTATTTTTAGAATATATTTATTTATTTTTTGAGCTTATGGGCAAAAGCCCAATATAATGTAAAACAATAGAGACACATAAACGGGTTGGTAGATTCTGGAAGAAAGAACAGAAAACATTCCCTCTCTCCTGGTTCTTCTTTCTCCCATGAAAATTTAATCAAATCTCTTTGATTTTTGCTCGATTCAGTAGTTTAACATGGTATCAGAGCGGATGATCTGCTGATTCTCCTTCTCCTATCTTGAGCGATGTTACCCTCGTTCATTTTCATCCGTTTTCGCTCAATCGTCGATGTTCGTGGTTGATTCTGTTTCTGGTAGTTTCCTTTCGATTTGCAAATAGAATCAAGGCCGGAGTTACCTTTCATTCATCTATTGGTGGTATTTGTGATACGCGTGGGTGATTTTGGATCGAATTGGACCGGTTTCCCTCTTCGCTGTTGACCTAGGGTTTGCTTTATTCAGCTTTTTTTGGAATCTGCATTCAAGGCCGTTTGTTTTCCGGTAGCAAAAACACACGGTAATATCTTCTATCTAATTTTCATCTCGTTGCTTTGGTCATCTGTTTGTGTTGGTTATTTTGAGGAAAGTCTCTGACTGTCGATATGGGAACATCTGATGCATCCTCGACTACTACTTATACTCCCGAGCCATCCAGTCCACTTTTTTTACTTTCTTCTGATATAACTGGTGTGTCTCTGGTTACTATGCCTTTCTCTGGTACTGGTTTTGGGGGTTGGAGGCGGAACATGATCGTATCTCTCTCCGCTAGAAATAAAATAGGATTCATTGATGGAAGCTGTCTGAAACCAGCTGAGGATACTCCTCAGTTTAAGCAGTGAGATAGGTGTAATAACATGGTCATTTCCTGGCTGACTAATTCCCTATCCCCGGACATAGCTGATAGTGTTCCATACTCGAATACTGCTGAGAGTATTTGGGCTCAGCTTAATAGAAGATATGGTTCATTTAGTGGGATTAAGGTGTTTGAGATTAAGCAAGAGATAACATCTACTCATCAAGGGTCACTGGACATTGCTTCTTATTTCAACAAACTCAAAAAATTATAAGATGAGCTGAGGTTTATGTGCACTAATCATGCCAATACCTGTGTTTGTGCTGCTAAACCTGGACTTCAGAAGGAGGAAGAAGAGAGCAGACTACACCAATTCCTCATGGGTCTGAATGAGACCTATGTTGGTGTTAGGAGCAACTTGCTCATGATGCAACCTCCACCTTCTCTCGATACTGCTTATAGTATTCTCCTCCAAGATGAAAAGCAGAGGCAAATTATTCCCAATTCTCATTTCCAAGGAGACTCTGCCTCTTTTCATGTCAATCTGAATACCAAATCTGCTCCTCATAGACAGTTTGCCTAGAAAATCAGTTTTGATCAGAACAAGTGTTCTCTTTTCTGCAAGTATTGTAAGAAACCTGGACATTTGATTGATAAATGCTATAAGCTCCATGGATTTCTACCAAACTTTAGATTTACCAAAGGTAAACGAACTGCTGCAAATGTTGAGGTGCAGAGTTCAGTTTATGCTTCTGAATCTGGACCAGTTCCCACTGAAACTCCTGTTGACTCTAATTATGTGATTCCTGGTCTCTCTAAGGACCAGTATGCTCAGCTCCTGATGCTACTTTAGCAACATCACATCTCACAGTCTCTTCCTCAGTCTAGTCTGATGGCCTCTGCAAATTTTGCGAGTATAGTTCCTTCCCTGATTGTGTAGGCAAGGTGTCTTATGGTGCATGCATGCTAACTAGAGTCCATGAGTATGCTTGGATAATAGATTCTGGGGCCACTAATCACATGACTTCTAGGAAAGAACTCCTCTTTGATATTCAGCCCCTAGTTGTCCCATATTTGGTCACACTTCCTAATGGATATAAAGTCAAAGTCACTTGCACTGGTTCTCTTCACTTTCTTTCTTTCACACTTCATCATGTACTTTTTGTCCCTAGTCTTCAGCACAATCTTATTTCTGTTCACAATCTTGTTGCACAATTAGATTGCCTGGTTCTGTTTGGTAAATTTTCATGTTTTCTCATACAGGCCCCTTCAATGAAGAGGCCACTGGAAATTGGTAAACAGGATCATGGGCTATACAAGCTTGTGCAGCCATGTCCACAATCTGATCCTACTGTTCTTGCTGCTACTTGTAATAGTTTTCCTACTTGTTCTTCTATTCCTATGTCTTCCAATTGTAAATACCATTCTCCATTGGCTGCTATTGGAACCGATAATCATAGTACATACCACCCTGATTTGAATAAAATGGAGATTTTGTGGCATAATAGGTTGGGGCATATTCCCTTTGTGAGAATGAAGGATATTTCATACATTCCACGCAAATTTCATCCAAACAGTCTTTTACTTGTTGTATTTGTCCTCTGGCTAGACAACCTAGACTGCCCTTTCCTGATAGCTCCATCAAAACTTCTCATCCCTTCCAACTTGTCCATGTGGATACTTGGGGACCATATAGCACTCCTACCTACAATGGGTGCAAATATTTTTTGACTATAGTAGATGATTTCACCAGAGCTACTTGGACTCACCTTATGGGGTCTAAAAGTAATGCCTTTCCTCTGATTAAAGCCTTTGTTGCCATGGTCAAAACACAACTTCAAACTTGCATTGAAACTATTAGGAGTGATAATGCTCTTGAACTTGGGTCTGGTGTTCTTGTTGGCCAATTCTTTGTTGACAATGGCATTGTTCACCAAACATCTTGTCCACACACACCACTATAAAATGGGGTCGTCGAAAGGAAACATAGGTATTTGTTGGAAACCTCTAGAGCTTTACTTTTCCAATCCAAGTTACCTATTAAATTTTGGGGTGATTGTGTGCTCACTGCCACTTACCTCATAAATAGATTCCCTTCCAAGTTGCTTGCCAATAAAACTCCTTTTGAATTACTTTTTGGGAAACCTCCTTCATATGCTCACATTAGAACCTTTGGTTGCTTGTGTTTCTCCACAATTCCTAAGTGTCACAAGGACAAGTTTCAACCTAGAGCTGATCCTTGTGTTTTCCTAGGATATCCCTTGGCCAAGAAAGGCTATAAACTTTACAATCTAGCTACTAAACTAAACTTTATCTCTAGAGATGTGGTGTTTCATGAGGATTTCTTTCCTTTTGCTTCGCTCTCTCCTTCATCTGTTACTTCTACATCATCATCTTCTTCTTCTGTACCTTTCTTTTCTGATGACTTTCATCACACCTCCTCTTATGAACATGATTCTGTCTCATCCTCCACACCTATTGTTTCTCCCTCTTCTTCTCCCATTCCTCCTTCTGCTCATATCCTTGAACCTCCTCCTGCTCCTCCTATTGCTCCTAGTCTATCTCTAGCTCTTGTTAGGAGATCCTCCATAAATCATGTTATCCTCAGTCATCTTCAGCAGTATGTTTGCAGTCTGCCTCCTTCTCTATGTGGCTCTAGTTCTTCTTCCTTCTGTTCGCAAAGTTCAGTTAGCATTGCTGGCCTGGAACCACACTCTTACCATCAGGCAGCTTCTATTCCAGCTTGGCAAGAGGCCATGAGAAAGGAATTTGAGGCTCTTGAGGCTAATGATACTTGGTCCATTGTTGAGTTACCTCCTGGCAAGAAACCCATAGGTTGTAAGTGGGTATATAAGATAAAATATAAAGCTGATGGGTCTATAGAAAGATATAAGGCTAGGTTGGTTGTCAGGGGTGATACACAGGTGGAGGGTGTAGATTTTAATGAAACTTTTTCCCCAGTTATCAAATTTTCTACTGTTAAATGTCTCATTGTTGTGGCTGTAAAAAGGAATTGGTCTATGTTTCAACTTGATGTAAATAATGCATTTTTGCATGGAGACTTGGATGAGGAGGTCTACATGAAATTGCCCCTGGTTTGTCTGTTGAGAATGTTACTTCATCTGGTCAGTCTTCTAATTTGGTTTGTCATCTTCAAAAATCTTTGTATGGTTTGAGACAGGCATCTAGGCAGTGGTATGCTAAGCTGTCTCATGCTTTGTGTTCTAGGGGTTACTTTCATTCTTTGAATGACTATTCACTTTTCATTAGAAGATCAGGAGGTTCTACTGTACTTCTTGCCGTTTATGTGGATGATATAATACTTATCGGTGATGATTTGGAAGAAATCTCTGCTTTGAAACTTTTCTTTGACAATCAGTTCAAAATCAAGGATATGGGTGTTCTTAACTACTTTCTTGGCATAGAAGTGGCATACCTTTCTTCTGGGCTATTACTTCATCAAAGTAAGTTCATCAGAGATCTACTTCATGAATACAATTGTGATATGGTGTCTCCTGTAACTTGCCCTTTGGATTTGAACTCTAAATTGAAGGCTGCCATGGGTGACCCTCTGCCTTCTCCTGACACTTATAGAAGTTTGGTGGGCAAGTTGAATTTTTTGACTCACACGAGGCCTGACCTCTGCTTTGCGGTCTAACATCTCAGCCAGTTACTCCAGGCCCCTTGTACTTCCCACATGAAGGCTTCTTTGCATTTACTTTGCTATCTCAAAGGTACTTCTGATGTTGGGGTGTTCTATGGCAATTCTCCATCTCTTTCATTGTCTGCCTTCTGTGATAATGACTGGGCTGCTTGCCCAGACACTCGCAAATCATTCACTGGGTTTTGCATTCTTTTGGGAGATTCTATTATTGGTTGGAAGGCTAAGAAGCAACCAGTTGTCTCCCTTTCTTCTGCCGAGGCTGAGTACCGAGCTATTAGTAAGGTAGTTGCGGAGTTGACTTGGGTTGTTCGCCTCTTATCTGATTTTGGTGTTGTTGTATCTTCTGCTGTACCTGTGTTTTGTGACAACCAAGCGGCCATTTATATTGCGAAGAACCCTGTTTTTCATGAGCGAACGAAGCACATTGAATTGGATTGTCATTTTGTTCGGAATAAACTTGGTGACGGCCTAATATCCTTGCATCATGTTCCTACCACTTCTCAGCTCGCCGACGTTTTTACACAGCCACTCACTGGAGTGGTTCATCATTCTTTGCTGCTCAAGTTGGGGATTGTAGAAGCCTCCAACTTGAAGGGGGGTGTTGGATTTCAGCTTACTACGGCCCATGACACAGGCCCACCATCGGTTTAGTTAGAATATATTTATTTGTATTTTGAGCTTTGGGCAAAAGCCCAATATAATGTAAAACAATAGAGACACATAAACGGGTTGGTAGATTCTGGAAGAAAGAACAGAAAATATTCCCCCTCCTGGTTCTTCTTTCTCCCATGAAAATTTAATCAAATCTCTTTGATTTTTGCTCGATTCAGTAGTTATTTTCACCATAGTTAATTGATATTTCCATCACCGTGTCAAGACTTCATTGCTTCTTTATTTTCATTGCCTTGCCCTAATTAATTTCGAGGATATGGCCTTCTACTTATGAGATATTAACTCTTTGAATGACCTCACAATTCACATATGTGGTCATCAATTTATGAGAGTAGATTGACGGCATTTAAATCATGTTTAAATTGGCCAATACTACAGATATGCTTTTGGGGAGAAATTTAAGTAGGGAGAGCTTTTAGGATTTTAAAGGATAATGAAATATATAAATTTTGCCTCGCTAATTAAATTTTTTCTATAATGGGAAAAGAAGTTACGACTTACGAGCACCATTAGGGGAACAATTATGGTGCTCTGCTTCTCCTCTATTGATTGTTATCTCCAGAAATTAAATGTTTAACCTTCACCCTACTTGAAAATTGTATGGGATAAATTAATCGATAATATATGGTCAAATGATCAAATGAAACGTGAAATCAACGGTAAGAAAAGAACGAGTCAGGAAACAACTAACGCCGATTACAACATGTGACCGGTACCGGATAAGTTCCGAAGAGAACGCGGTCAACGATAGAAGTTCAAGGATTTGTCATCAGAAAAGCATTCAATAAATGAATATTCGCTAACATTAAATAAACAACCGTTATAGAGAATATTTGCATTGAAAGCCTGCTGTTATATGTTCGTCAATGACCCTTTTTATTCTCATTTAGATGGGCTTGATCCTAGAATCTTGTTTCCTTAGGTAAAGCTATAAATAATGGGGTCAACAACCATTGTAAAAAGAAAAAACATTCTGCATGTACAAAACTATTTCGCTCTCATATATTACTATTTAGCTCTCAATTCAATAACCTTATCTTTATTTTCATTTTTTGCTTTCAGAAAGGCTGAGCTCAGAACTAGGCTTGTTATCTTCTTTAATTCCAATCGCTAAATTTTAATTTTAGTCTTATTTCTTTATCGTTTTTTGGGTCAAATCGATTAAACCATGTTACAAATTCAACTATAATGTTTTAAGGGTAAACAGTTTGGTGCCCACCGTGGGGCATAGACAGTCGCGTAATTGCTTTGATCCACAGATTTATTAGTAACAAGTTTTAGTTCTTTCTTTAGAAAAAATAAGATATGGCAACTAATGATTTCGACAACAATGGTGAACCACACATTGAACGGGAAGAATTGTCCCATCGTGATGGCTCAATCAGCGACATCTATAACGAAGGTGACGAAATAACCCCGTCTCGTGAAGGACAATATCCTCGACATGTGCGTGAACCAACTCATGATTATACGATGAGGAACATGTCGTAGAAATGATCAAACTCCTGAGGGAACAACAACGAACAATCATGGATCACCTCTCGAGACAAGATCGGGTGATGATGGAATTGAAACAAACATTGACAGTTGCTTCCAACAACGTGAACGCAAGAGGTCCAATCCCTTCTAGTGTTCCCATAAACCAAACAACTTAGAGAATTGATAACAATACCCCAAGGGGCGAAGTCGGTTCAACAAGGTTGAAGTGACCGGTAGCAGATCTGGGAACAACAACGGAAGTGATCCTTTTAAAACCGAGCTCATGAGATTCATGAGAGGAATGAACCAACAAATGGATCATAACGCAAATGAGTTCCACACTCGGATGGATCAGATTTCGGGCACACCACTAGTGCTAAAGGATTCAAATTCAAAAAAGTACATGCAGTTGTCGTTTAAGCCAAGTGCGACACTAAAGTTAAATTCCAAAAAAAATTCAAAATGCCGGACATAAAAAAATACGATGAGACTTTGGATCTACAGGAGCACATCACAACCTACACCACGGCTGTGAAAGAAAATGATTTGGCTCAACATGAGATCGAGTCGGCCTTATTGAAGAAGTTCGGTGAAACCCTCACAAAGGGGTCCTTGATATGGTACTCTCTTTTACCCGAACATTCAATTGGTTATTTTGAAATGCTTGCAGACTCGTTCATTAAGGCCTATGCCGAAGCACGGAAGGTTCAGGCCAGAAAGGCAGACACATCCTAAATTAAGCAGGGCGAATCCGAGTAGGGAGATCTTTTAGGATTTTAATGGATAATGAAAACTATGAATTTTTTCATGCTAGTTATTAATTTTTATTTTGTAATGGGAAAAGAAGTTACGAGCACCATTAGGGGGAACAAATTAGAGGAATTTTCAGAAATCGCTATTGTTCAGTGGCTGTTGGCAAGCGTAAAATACAATACAAATTTGATGCTCGCTAACCAAAGATAGTATAGTTAAATAATCGTCTCCACATAAATTAGATTTAAACAATACATTAGTAATTTCTGGTTTAACTGGTATTCAGGATGATCAACACATGATTTTGATTAATAACTAAAATTAATTATGAAACAAAAACAATTAACAATTGATCACTGGAAGTCAAGAGTTGAGCAACACTGAGATATCAATGGGAGAAATAAGGGCGGTGACAGAATATGTGCAAGATAGCTATTTGGGAACGAACTCTAGTTCAGTTCACTCTAATGTTCTAATAATTCTCACGAATTCACTCGATGATTAGTTCAAACATGTAGCAAAGACTCCTCTCTCGATTAAATCTTAACTCTACGAGGTGAACTAATATAAACACTGTGAAAATATGCAAGAATGCGTTAATGGATTAATCTTCAGGAAAACATCTTACGAATATTCTCCTAACTTGATTTAATCAACAATTCAACAAGCTCTTTCGATTACTTAAGAGTACCACTGAATTAAACAAAAAAAAAATAAAAATAATGTAAGATAATCACCACAATATTCATCTTTCGATTAAATACACTAGTGAATAAAGTTACAAATAATTAAAAACTCCATAAATGAATTCAAGTAAAGAACTAGAGCTTAAATCCACAAATATCAATTAAAACATCATATTCGTCAAACCCTAAGGGAAACTACTCCATACTTATGAAGGAAGTCATCACAAATATATTTAAAGAGCGAGAAGCATCAATCTAACATTACAATCCAAACTCCCGTATTGAATTGATGGAAAGATGATGAAATCCTGTGTCTTGTAGCATTCAATGCTCTCCAAAAGCTTCTAAGGTCAAAAGTACTCTAAAAATTATATTTTTGGTGTATTTATACCATGTAGGAGCATGTCCTGATGAAACTATCCTTTCCAAGCCAAAGTAGGAGAAATACTACGTAAAATTTGCACATACGCGATGCATGACGCACTGCCCCACGCAGTACGCAGTGGCGTGTCGCGCTAGTGTATTTTCTCAAAGTAATTTTTTTCTCACTTTTTGATATCCAGACTTGGTCCTCGACCCGGAACGTAATCCCGACTTAATTTCTTGGGCTTTTACTTAGACTTTAAAGCTCCAACTTATTCAAATTAGCTCCAATCAGCTTAATAGTTTGGAATCATTTCCCGCAAGGCATAAAACACATAATAATCACAAATCACCATTAATTAAGCTCAATCATAAGTAAAATGTAGTGATTAGAGTGCAAATTATGACTAAAATATGGGTTTCTATCCTACTATCAACTATTAACTTTCTATAGCTACCACATATATAATTATTTCCTATAGCTACTTGTGACAACCCGGCCCGTCGTCACATGAGTTACCTCCCCGTTTCTCCCATATTGTGTCCTTATATGATTTGATATCAGTGTTTGAATTGAATGGATAGAGTTGGATTTGGTTTTAGCTGGAAATGAGGCACTTAGCTTCTTAGAAGGAAACTTGTTGAGGCAAGGTCAACCGGATGTTGGCTATGTGGTTAGAGGGCTCGGATGTGAGTTCCGTTGGTTCGGTTAACTTCGGGGGATGATTTTTGACTTAGGAGAGTGATCGGAATTGAATTTGGAGGTCCGATGTAGAATTAGCCTTGAATTGGCGAAGTTTAAATTTTGGCGGATTCCGGTTGATAGGTGAGATTTTGATCCGAGGGTCAAAATGGAATTTTGAGAGTTGCAGTAGCTTTGTTAGGTGATTTTTGATATGTCTGTAAATTTTCAGGTCATTCGGACGTCGTTTGGTCGGGTTTTTTATCGAGTGTGAGTTTCGGAAGTTTTAGTTAAATTTAGGCTTGAATCCGTGGTAATTTGATGATTCTTGTGTTGTTGTATGTGTTTTTATGATTGGAACAAGTTTGTATGATATTTTGGAGCAGGTTGGTGTTTTTAGTTGAGGTCCGGGGGGCCTCGGGGTGATTCCGGGTGATCAACGGAAGGATTTTTGGGACTTGAGTGTTGCAGAAAATGCAACAGCAGTGCAGGCAAGTTTAAGCCTTCGCGTTCGCGTGTCAAGGGTCGCGAATGCGTAGAGTTGGATTGAAGGGGGCAGAAGTTGCTCATCGCGTTTGCGTAAATGGCTACGCGTTCGCGAAGGTTGGAGTTGGGATGCATCGCGTTCGCGAGGTATTCTATGCGTTCGCGTAGAGTAAAAGAGGGCCCAGGGATTTTTGGTCATCGCGAACTCAGGAGGACCCACGCGTTCGCGTAGAAGGAAAACTGGGCGACCAGTAGGGGTTTTTATAACATTTCAGTCACGAACCCATCACTTTTTCCACCATTTTTACACCACCTTGAGAGCTTGTTGGTAGATTTTGAAGGGGATTTCGACGGGAATTTATTGGAGGTAAGTCTCGTGACCTAAATACATCATTAAATTGAAGAATCATCCATTAATTCTCTGAAAATTGGGTAAAAATTGAAGAAGTTAGGGCTTGGTTTATGGGAATGAAAAATTGGAATTTGAAGGGGCATTTAAACTCCGATTTTGATAAATTTTATATGTACGGACTCGTGGCGAGACAAGGATTTCGAAGATGTGAATTTTGTAATTTTTCGAAAAGTGGGACCGGGGCTCGGGTTTTGCCAACTTCGTATTTTTGAGTGTTTTTCGAGTTCTTTCAATTGTGTTATGTTCCATTAGCCTATTGTGATGTATTCGTTGTGGTTTTGACTAGATTCGACGCGCGAGGAGGTTGATTCTAGAGGAAAAGGCTTGGTGGGCTAGTCTTTAGCCGGTTCGAGGTGAGTAATTGATGTAACTGCTGTTCTGAGGGTTTGAAACCCCAGACTTTCACATTGTAACACTATATTGAGGCGTAACACGCATTCCACGATGAGTGCAGGGTCGTATACTGTTAGGGATTGAGACTTAGTACATCCCGGGTGTTAAATCCTGCTATATTGGCGACTGAAACACATACCTTGTTACTATGAATTGGACGTATTGCCATGTTTGGGGCCTTGTGCCGACGTGTAGAATCCTTAGGGGATCTTTATGTGTTTTTCCTCACTTGTATGCATAACATAAATTCTCAGTCATGTTTTCAAATATTAAAAATAATATAATAACTGTGTTTTATACATGAACCTTAAATGAAAAGGATATGAGGGCTG